>BSQZ01000067.1:660000-962500 GCA_033239005.1 Lamellibrachia satsuma
TGTCCACAGTTGTGTCGTGGCCACAGTTGTGTCATGTCGACAGTTGTGTCATGTCCACAGTTGTGTCATGGTCATAGGTGTGTCATGTCCACAGTTGTGTCATGTCCACATTTGTGTCATGGTCGTAGGTGTGTCATGTCCACAGTTGTGTCATGGCCATAGTTGTGTCATGGCCATAGTTGTGTCAGGTCCACAGTTGTGTCATGGCCACAGTTGTGTCATGTCCACAGTTGTGTCATGGCCTCATTTGTGTCATGTCCACATTTGTGTCATGTCCACAGTTGTGTCATGGCTACAGTTGTGTCATTCCACAGATGTGTCGTGCCCACAGTTGTGTCATGTCCACAGTTGTATAATGGCCATAGGTGTGTCATGTCCACAGTTGTGTCATGGTCATAGGTTTGTCATGTCCACAGTTGTGTCATGTCCACAGTTGTGTCATGTCCATAGGTGTGTCATGTCCACAGTTGTGACATGGTCATAGGTGTGTCATGTCCACAGTTGTGTCATGGCCATAGGTGTGTCATGTCCACAGTTGTGTCATGGCCATAGGTATGTCATGTCCACAGTTGTGTCATGTCCACATTTGTGTCATGGCCATAGTTGTGTCATGGCGACAGTTGTGTCATGGCCACAGTTGTGTACTGTCCACAATTGTGTCATGTCCACAGTTGTGTCATGTCCACAGTTGTGTCATGGACATAGTTGTGTCATGTCCACAGTGGTGTCATGGCCACAGTTGTGTAATGTCCACAGTTGTGTCATGTCCACAGTTGTGTCATGGCCACAGCTGTGTCATGTCCACAGTTGTGTCATGGACATAGTTGTGTCATGTCCACAGTTGTTTCATGGACATAGTTGTGTCATGTCCACAGTTGTGTCATGGCCACAGTTGTGTAATGTCCACACTTGTGTCATGGCCACAGTTGTGTCATGTCCACAGTTGTGTCATGGACATAGTTGTGTCATGTCCACAGTTGTGTCATGTACATAGTTGTGTCATGTCCACAGTTGTGTCATGGACATAGTTGTGTCATGTCCACAGTTGTGTCATGTCCACAGTTGTGTCATGGACATAGTTATGTCATGTCCACAGTGGTGTCATGGCCACAGTTGTGTAATGTCCACAGTTGTGTCATGGCCACAGTTGTGTCATGTCCACAGTTGTGTCATGTCCACAGTTGTGTCATGGCCACAGTTGTGTCATGTCCACAGTTGTGTCATGGACATAGTTGTGTCATGTCCACAGTTGTGTCATGGCCACAGTTGTGTCATGTCCACAGTTGTGTCATGGCCACAGTTGTGTCATGTCCACAGTTGTGTCATGGACATAGTTGTGTCATGGTCACAGTTGTGTCATCATTTGACACATTCATTATTTGCACGATTGACAGATCAAGGAAAGGTGTACAAAGTGGTACAGTGGACAACGCCCGCCAAACACCACAGCGAAACTCTGGCGATATGGCAACCATTCAAAGAAGTCACACATATATGGGAGATGAAGTTACTTGTAAGTAAAGCTTAATAGTTGTCATTTTGAGTTATGGTGATTGAAGCAAATATGGTTATTTTATTATTATTAAATTAATTAATGATGCTGTTATTAATCCATAATAAATTAATAAAATATCATTACAGAAGTATAATAGCTAAGATTAAATTCTATACCAAACATTCTGGAATGTAATTTGGAAAAGACAGGGCTGGACAGAGAATTGTGTAATAGCAACTAAGCTAAGAATTGTGTAATAGCAGCATTTCAACAACTACAAATACAGAAGGACGCGCATGAATGTAGAGATAACAAGGTCATACCAAGAGTTTGTCATGCCAATACAATGTTATTCCACATGCCAATACAATGTTATTCCACATGCCAATACAATGTTATTCCACATGCTCATGCGAAGACAAAACGTACTGCGTATTCCAGAAGCACATAATTATAATTTGAACAATGCGAGTCCGCTGTCATAACTCCCTAAGACGGTCGCTATTGCTATACATGGCGCTTACTTTATAGATGTGACATAATCAAAGACGTGCATCCCTCAAAGGAGTAAACTTCATATATTTTCCGTCTAAATCTTCGCCGAAGGAAACAATTACATTGTCTAATTTTCAAAAATGTTTTGCTTAATTAATAAACCACTGCAACACATTTCCACAGCGACCAGTTTATGTATAATGTACGTCGATACTTCTGATGTGACAAAAATGACATTATCCGCGGTGCGTGCTTCCGTAGGGACGACGTCTTTACATCAGCACGGACGACAGCATCGTTGAGATCAACGTCGAGCAGTGTGACAACTACCTGTGTCCGCAGTGTGTCCGAGACCCCTACTGCGACTGGAGTGTCGCTTCTGGCAACTGCACTGTCCGCGGGTACGGCTGATTACGTCGTTCTGTCTTTCATCATTCAGTGCGAGTTATGTAGTCATTTTATTCTGTCTTTCTCCGACGCGCACGCACGCAGCATTATTTGCTGCATAAAAATGAGCCCAGAGTAACTTCAACAGGAAGAAACAACCTGGCCAGTTTTTAAGTCGACATAGCGAAGATCAATGCCAACGAAACCTACTTCCTACATAACTGTGTTGCGGCTATGGCGTCCATATGTGACTACGCAGTAAGACGTAAGCTACTGCAAAGCGCCCTTACACTCGACATTACGTATCGACTTATCAATATGTAAGATATCAAGAAGACAACAAGTAAATTGATTTTCATATTTCACAATGTCTTGCCTATACAAACGCGTTAAAGAACACTGGAACTCGCACGCTCAGTGTAATTCATACGTTCAAGAACGTCACAATGAGCCACATCATCATTGATGTGCTACGGGTTGCAAGTGGTCTCAACGTAACAATGTGGCGTGTGTTGCAGAACAACTCTCTGGACCGGAAGTTGTAACTGCACAGGTAAGTGGCGCCACGTCGTGGTAAAACCATTACCATCTGGTTGTGGCATTACATGTGTAAATGTAATGTCAAAAGTCACGGATTACGTCGTATCGCCTTATGTTTGTGGGCAGAGTTTATAATCAAGAAAATGGATTAAAGTTACAAATGTAATATATTGCATTATTGTTTTAGACAAATAATAAATGTTCCGGGTATTCCACTGATTTCGATGATGACTGTGTCTCATGCACTCATGGTTGGTGATGTCGGTGAACGCTGAGGTGAAATGGTCAACATTCTTCAAATGGATGCCATCTATCAAGATTGTTGGTGCTGATGTGGATAATGATGTGGATGACTGGTGCAATACCTCTGTTTTTCCAAGGATGATTGTTAGACCAAACTACTTAGTTGTCTCGGGGATTCTATCAGCCATCAGCTTCATATTAGTTTGCGTATGGGCTGCTAAGGGACAATCATCACGGACGAGTTGTTCAGTCGCTTTATGTTTGGCCACAGGTGGCCCAGGACGAATATCGAACCACCATGACGGTATCGACTATTTACCAAGATTATCATCCAAAGCAAAAGCCCAGATGGCAAGTGGACAAGGAAGCCACTGACTTATCGATAGTACAACATGTTTCATCTATGTATAACCCGCCCTTGTTTTTAGACACATTCACGCTGCTAGCATTTACACAATCTGTAGATAATTTGTTCGGTTAATGTATTGTCCTCTGTGAGAACGAGTACTTCTTGATATCCAATCTATACACATTCTTTTCATATCCTATAGTTCTACAGTTCTATAGATCTCTGTTCACCGTGTCGAACGCTTTTGTGAAGACAATGAAAACAGCATACGGGTATATATTATGATCAGTACACTTTACCAAATGTCACGTCTACTGTGCTGCGCCCTGGTCTGAAACAACTATGTGCTCGAGGTCTGCAACTGTTGTGATTAAGTGGTTTAGAATCACACGGACACATGTTTAGCCTGGATGGAGAATAGACTGATGCATCTGTAGCAATATGGTCTGCACAATGTACATATAAACAATGTTGCGGTATATCTTCGTCCTCCAAGATGTTCATAATGATCTAGTGAATGACCTTATGACCTTCGACTTCGAAGACTTAAGCTGGCATCTGATATTTCTCTGGGGAGTTCATTTGACGACTGCCTTTTAGGACCTCGTGAACCTTTGGAGGAACATCAAATTCTTCATTTATTGGTCTTTGACGAATGCTTTCAAGAGCTTGATGGTCGACCGATGAGTAAGTTGCTGTAGTGCTCTTTCCACATTTAAGTGATACCGGCATTGTCTTTAATAAAAATCTTGCCATCCTTGGACACAAGTCATTATTTCTTTGAAGTAAATGTTAGGTCATTTTGTATCGATTTGACCCAGCAACTGCAAACTGCAGGGACAGTTGTGCGGGGGTATCCTCGGGCATGCGCAACATTTGGCCTAACATGGATCTACGCATCCTCCGTACTTGCTGTGACACCGGTCCTGTGTCACAGCGTACGTACAGTATAATCCCGTAAGGCCAGCGCAAGCCCAATATAGATCGCAGTTGGTTTACGGGGCAGGCATCTAGCTTATGGAGAAGAGTGGTTGTTACTGCCCAGCTGCTGCAGCATAACTGGGACGACCATCGCATTGTAGACTAGCATTCGCTTGTCCAGTGGTATATTGGGCCTGCGCATCCACATCTTCCAGAAGGACTGGATCGAGTTTGCACGTCTTTGGTGCTGCATAGTAGAGATCCTAAGGTCTTACTGGACCGCCACTTATCGTTTCCTCGTAGCGTGTTACCAGCATTGTCTGTCTCAGATGTGTTCGCGACGAATATGTGGACGTTGTCAATCTTTGTATCGTTGACGAAGAGATTCCAGTTGGCTAGCTCGGCGCATGCCGTCGACAAGAAGGCGTCCAGTGGCTCTCGCTCCTCGTCTGCAAAGTAAAAGTCCACATCATCTGCGTCTTCCCACTCTAGTGGCATGTCTGGAAATGTATCAATCGTTCATGTTCTGCACACCACTTGTTCAGGAGGAGAAGACCATTGCTGCTTAGTTTACCTATTCCATGTCCACCTATCATGTGTGGCCAATCACCATTGTCTTTGCCCACTCTGGCATTAACGTCCCCGAAGAGAAAGAGTTTATCATTTTGTGGTGTATTCTTAATGACTGTCAGAGTAGACAATCGTTCTTTGACTTCATCGGAGCGGTTTAATGTAGGTGCGATGACACTTCGTCAATCTTTCATTGATGTCTCTGGAGAGATCTGGCATATGTTTCAACAGGGTTGTCTTGGCTGCTAGGGCTGCTAGGGCTGCTAGGGCTGCACCGTGAATCCGTTTGTCATTTCCGGTCTGCCTTTCCAAAAGAATATGTATCCTCCACCCCACTCAGCAGTTGACCCTTCGTATCCAAGCCCTCTGTCGCTCAAAGCTGCGATGTTCACATCACAACGAGAGAGTTCCCTAACAAGAAGTGTTTCTTTTTATTGTTATTCTAGTTCTTCTTATTCTTCGTCTCCTTCTTATTATTATAATACATATCATCGTTATAGTTATCATTATATCATCAGTGTTATAACAGTGGACTCTCGCTATATGGAACATGATGGGACTGGATCAACATGTCCCATACATACTACTACTTTTATTCAGGGTTATACACAACTAGAACAGGGATTTCAACGTTGTTCCTTTCAGCGGATGTTCCTTGCACCAGAAGTCCACATAGCGAGAGGCCGCTGTTTTACTGAGTTGGCCTGAGCTACACATGACCTGTTCAATGCTGCGACATCTCGTTTTAGCCCCGACCAGCAAACATCACGTGACTGCCGGCGATGTCGCTCACTTCAAATGTCACTCTGTGTGCGCGATGCGACGTCTGTCGATCACGTGGTATACCAAAAACTTGCCGTTGATGATTGACAACAACAAGTATTTCTTGTCCAGTAACAATACGCTCATCATTACCGACGTGAAACCGTCAGATGGCGCAAGTTACATATGTGAGAGCAAGGGCGTGGCGATTGCGGAGCACAAATTGATTGTTGCCACGACGAAGACCACGGACAAGACGGGCGACGCCACCAATGGAAAGGAGAACGACGAGGCCGTGATCGTCATAGCGGCCTACACAGCCGGTGCTCTAGTCCTCGCTGTAGCGACCGGAATGTTCTTTTTCGTCAGCTACGTCAGTCAGTTAGTTGATAATCAGTCATTCAGTAAAAAATCATCAATAAATCAGTGAGTAATTGATGAGCGGCACGTCGCCCTATCGCTGTAGACTTGGCTGGTAAATGTGTCGATAGACGTACACAGCTAACAATCATTTGAACCCAATCCTGATTAAAACATAATTGTTTGGGCGTTGAAGATGTTAGAAAAGATGTAGTTGAAATTATACATTATTTTATGATAACATTATCATGATTGTATGATAACATTATCATGACTGTTTGATAACATTATCATGATTGTTTGATAACATTATCATGGTTGTATTATACAAACGATCCGTTTTAGTTTAGGCACAGCAGTGTTTTGAGTCTAGCTTTAAAACGTTTGACATTTAACAGTTAGATAAAGGAAAGATAAGCTATCGGAAAAGACATCACAGAAAACCGACAAACCATAGAAGATAGAAGGACGAGACAAGAGGAATCTGGCAACTGTTGGCGTAAAGAGTTATTTAGCCAGGACTGGTGTGGGTTGAAAAGACTTGAAGGAAGATAACGGTAGAAAATGACAAACATAATATAGCAAATTTAAAAGTACTAAACTTGTAAATAGGTGCTAACATCAGAGTGTGGAAATAAAGTATATGTGTTGCGATGAAAGGTAGATATCAGTCCTGAATTCGTCTGCCCTAGTTATTAGTTACATCGTCGTGACTGGCAAGGCAAGTTCCGCGTCACCGTCATGGTACTTCTTTAAAGGGAAACAAAAGTCGCAGTTTTTTTTTGTACGTAAGAGTTACTAAAGTATAACAATTTGCAACTACAATTAAGAATACCACTCCAGTGATTTACTAGGAAAACTTGTTAAACACACAGCATCTTAATTTCACGGGCCGCGCCATACTGTTATATAACCCTAGTTATGTGTCGAGTGTCGAAGTCTAGCAAATTTTATTTACTAAAGTAGTCCTCTTTCTGACAAATTATCACGTTTTCTTAAGAGTGCGTTGGTTCTGTGTATGCCGGCCTCACTTAATACGTCACGGTTAGTCTACGTTACCCGATTTTCATAAAACTGCGCATTCGCTTATCGGTCGCGCAGGTTAACATGTCAACCCGCAGTCAACCGGAGAAATGATCGGAATCTCCCACTTTTAGAACACATTTTGAGTAAACCACTGGCATGATATTCTTGATTTCAGTTGCACGTGATTAGTTGTTATTATCTCATTTAGGTGCATAGACCCAAAAGCATGACCAAAACCACGTCTCTTCATGACTATTGTGTCAACAACATATAAAAGTACATATAATCGTAAGAATACTGGCATATCATCATTACTGAAGTTTGCACGAATTTCATCACAGGACCATAACATCATTGTGACATCAACGCGGACATCTCATGACGTTCGATTCCGGGGATGAGTGCACGTTTGAACAAGTCGTAATATTGCGCATTAATATGTTGTTGTGTAGTGTCGTGCGAATTGTTGTATTCATCATGTTGTTTTGGGGCAGACGAAGACCCCTCGTTTGTTCCAAATGACGAGTAACACGAAACCATCGATTGTAGAGTAGGGTGGGGGCAAAGGGCACCCATTTAGAGGCAAACACGATTTGGCCTACTTATTTTCATTTCAGCTGAAAACGGTTAACACAATCACATATACACATATGTTATCTAAACAGAAATAGCATTGCAGGACCTTAGTAACACATTTTTTGGGCAAATTTCGTGGGCAAAGCGCACCCCCGGTTCACGTTGCCCCACTTCTGTATTATTATATGGTGTGCTCGTATTATATGGTGCGCTCGTATTATATGGTGCGCTCGTATTATATGGTGTGCTCGTATTATATGGTGTGCTCGTATTATATGGTGTGCTCGTATTATATGGTGTGCTCGTATTATATGGTGTGCTCGTATTATAGCCATGGTTATGTATTTTACTGTAAATGTATAGGAAAACTGGCCCTAGTAATGCACAACGTCGATTTGTAGACCCTATTTGGTTAGAGGAAATGTTAAAACAAACATTATAAAACATTTCTATAGGCAGCGCATGATCAGAGCTTCTGTGTATTAGTCAATTGACATGTGTAGGTAGCGTGTTACACAAATAGTCGTCAACAGTGCAAGCAGCTATTTCATATTTTTTTTGTTAAAGTACTTATGCTATAGTACCGTTTGAAGTTGTTGCATTTGTTATAATAATATGGGTAAAAAACTCAAATTGATGTAACTTTCTTGATGTGATGTTTCTGCTAAAATGGAACGTGTCCAAATTGGTTTGTCATCATGTTGCAATGTTTGATTGGAAGATTGCGCCAATATCAGTGGCAACTGCGCTTTGTCCCGGGTGGTGCGCTTATACACCTATTACGCCCCACCCTAGTCGCTCAGTTTACTTATATATATATATATATATATATATATATATATATATATATATATATATATATATATATATATATATATATATATATATATATATATATATATATATATATATATGTATATATATATATAAATAATATATATATATATATATACATATATACATGTGTGTGTGTGTGTGTGTGTGTGTGTGTGTGTGTGTGTGTGTGTGTGTGTGTGTGTGTGTGTGTGTGTGTGTGTGTGTGTGTGTGTGTGTGTGTGTGTGTGTGTGTGTGTGTGTGTGTGTGTGTGTGTGTGTGTGTGTGTGTGTGTGTGTGTGTGTGTGTGTGTGTGTGTGTGTGTGTGTGTGTGTGTGTGTGTGTGTGTGTGTGTGTGTGTGTGTGTGTGTGTGTGTGTGTGTGTGTGTGTGTGTGTGTGTGTGTGTGTGTGTGTGTGTGTGTGTGTGTGTGTGTGTGTGTGTGTGTGTGTGTGTGTGTGTGTGTGTGTGTGTGTGTGTGTGTGTGTGTGTGTGTGTGTGTGTGTGTGTGTGTGTGTGTGTGTGTGTGTGTGTGTGTGTGTGTGTGAGTGTGTGTGTGTATGTGTGCGTGTGTGTGGTGTGATTTGGGTAATGAAATTAAGTTATTTATCCAATACAGGTTTATACAAAATAAAAAGTAAGCATTTTTTTTACCAGATAGTGGAACATTTCACCTCAAAATCAGGCCAGTATGTTCAGACAACATATTAATTGTTTTTACAACTGTCCGTATGAGGCCGCCACTTCAACAACGTTAGTATAATGTGCTCGGTTCTAATTAACGTTCTTTTACCAATAAAAGTTATTTAGGTTGAGTTCAGGGCAGTCGCTTACTGCCTACTTTCATACTCTCTACCTCCAAATATCATTTCACGTGATTCACTAGATACTTTCCAGCTCACTCTCTCACAATTCTTGCGAGACTAAAATCACTTAGACTTGTTTGCGAGATGTTTCCGAAGGACATTATTTGCCAGTATTAGAATACTTGATGCTAGGGTGAGGCATATAGTGTAGAGCAAAATCGGAGATAATCAGCTGGGATTTAGGAAAGGGAGGGGAACGGATGATGGATTGTTTACCATCAGACAAATTACTGAGAAGAGGAGAGAATTTAGAAAGGATGTAGCATTCGGTTTTGTCGATCTGGAAAAGGCATTCGACACCGTGTCGAGAGAACTTGCATTTGCAGTCATGAGATGGATGGAAGTTGGAGAGGCAAAGGTCAGAATGGTTGCGGAAATGTACAAGGAGAATACAGCAGTGGTGAGAGCTTAAAGAGAAACATCGGAACAATTTGGAGTGGGAGTACGACTTTTCATTTTGGTGATAAACCTGATCAGTGGAAAGGTATCGGAACAGGAAGAACTTAAGAAGATACTATATGCAGATGACCTAGCAGTGGTGGCTGATAACAAAGAAGATTTACAGAAAACGTTGCAAGAATGGACTAATACCTTTAGAAAACATGGCCTCCGAATGAATCTGGAGAAGACAGAAATAATGTGGATAGACGAACAAGAGGTGGACTTGTATGTAGTTTTTGACGGAAAGACCATTAAACAGTTTTGTATACTTGGGCGGCCCAGTGTGTGAGGATGGAGGAAGTAGTAAGGAAATACAGAGGAGAGTGCAAGCAGGGGCAGCAGCGTGGAGGCGAGTGGAAGGCATTATGTGGGACAGAAAACTGAAGAAACAACTAAAAGGAAAGTGTTGGAAGCCTGCGTGGTACCAGTCTGTATATACGGGTTGGGAACACTGGCACTGGCAGAGAGACAGGAGGAGAAAATACAGATAGCAGAAAACAACTGGGTCCGAAGAATATGCAAAGTAACCCAAGACGATAGAAGGAAGATGAAGGAATTGAGAGAAGAGATTGGCATGAAAAAACACTTAAAGATGAAAGTAGTTGGAATCAGAATGAGATGGGCAGGACATGTGCAAAGAATGGGTGAAGACAGACTGTCAAAAAGAGCATGGAAAGCAGAAGAGGGTGGCAGAAGAAGAACAGGAAGACCAAAGCTGCGATGGAAAGACTGTCAAATGAGATCTGGAAAGGGTAGGTACGAACAGCCAAGAGTGGAAGACCACCGCAGAAGACAAAAGGAAATAGAGAACATTAACAACGAAATTAGAAGAAGCAATCAAGTGACTTGGACCCCACCCCGCAAGGGAACAAGGGGAAGAGGAAGATTATTTGTCAGTATTCATACAGATACATGCAGACAGGAGCAGGACTTTCAACGATGTTTCTTTAACGGACGTTCCTTGCACCATGAAGCTACATAGCGAAAGGCCGCTATATTGTTGAGTTGACCTGAGTTACACAAGACCTGTTCAATGCTATGACATCTCGTTTTTAGCCCGGACCAGCAAATATCATGTGACTGTCGGCGATGTCGCTCACTTCAAATGTCGCTCTGTGTACACTATGCGACGTCTGTCGATAAACGTCGTACGCTAACAACTCGGCCTTGACGATTAACAAGAAGAAGTATTTCTTGTCCAGTGACAGTACGCTATTCATAACCGACGTGAAACCGTCAGATGGCGCAAGTGACATATGTGAGAACCACGGCGTCACGATCACGTAGTACGTTGGTTGTTGTCACGATGATGACCGCGGAGAACGGTCAATGTAAGGGCGACGACGAGGCCGTAGTTGCCATGGCGGCCTATATAGCCGGTGCTCTACTCCTCGTTGTAGCGGCCGGAATGGTCTTCCTAGTCAGCTACGCCAGTCAGTCAGTTAACAGTCAGTCAGTTAACAGTCAGTCAGTCAGACAGTCAGTCAGTAAAACATCATCAATCCATCAATCAACAATCGATGAGACCCATACGGACCAATGAACAACACACTCCCACATCACACCACGGACCAATGAGCAACACACTCCCACGTCACGGACCAGTGAACAATATACTCGCGCAGGGGTTACCCTATCGCTGTTGACTTGGTTGGTGACTAGTGCTACAACTCACCGTGACGCCGCCATCATGGTCAGTCGACAGAACCAGCCAACATGACGCCGCCATAATGGTCAGTCGACACAACCAGCCAACATGACGCCGCCATAATGGTCAGTCGACACAACTAGCCAACGTGACGCCGCCATTGCGGTCAGTCGATAGAACCAGCCAACGTGACGCCGCCATCACGGTCAGTCGACAGAACCAGCCAACGTGACGCCGCCATAATGGTCAGTCGACACAACCAGCCAACGTGACGCCGCCATAATGGTCAGTCGACACAACTAGCCAACGTGACGCCGCCACCACGGTCAGTCGACAGAACCAGCCAACGTGACGCCGCCATCATGGTCAGTCGACAGAACCAGCCAACGTGACGCCGCCATCACGGTCAGTCGACAGAACCAGCCAACGTGACGCCGCCATTGCGGTCAGTCGATAGAACCAGCCAACGTGACGCCGCCATCACGGTCAGTCGACAGAACCAGCCAACGTGACGCCGCCATCACGGTCAGTCGACAGAACCAGCCAACGTGACGCCGCCATTGCGGTCAGTCGATAGAACCAGCCAACGTGACGCCGCCATCATGGTCAGTCGACATAACCAGCCAACGTGACGCCGCCATCACGGTCAGTCGACAGAACCTGCCAACTTGACGCTGTCAACCTTTACCATAATAAATATTATTATAAAAGGTCGTCCCAAAGCGATCGAAATTGCTCATTGTTACGATAGCAAGTTAATTCTGATAGGCGACGATAGGCACAGAGCCTCAAGCGTTCGGAACGTAAGTCGCAGTGCGAACCACCCACACCAGAGCGAACATGTGGTATATCAAAATAATTATTAAGGCCATCCACGGAACTGGGCAGCGTAGCGTACACGTTATGAATTAGTTTCGCCAATGTTTTGTTGTGCGCTTAATGTGACGCGGTGCCTAGTGACCCGCATTTGTGGAGTCTCTACACATCGTTGTGTTGATAGAAAAGCAATATCATATTGGAGAAATATATCACGTACTAAAATGAACAAACACATTCGTCCCCGTAATTCCATGTCTATTTCAAACACTGTTTGTTCTGGAGCCGTCTCGGTGTGAGGCTGTCGTGTTCTGGAGCTGTTTCGACATAAAGTCATTTAGGTCTAAGTCCGCTTCAAGCTGAGGGTGTTTCAATCAAAGGCCACATTTTCGATGTGAGGACGCATATCGTTTTAGGGTCGTTTCAGCTTAGGGAGTTATCAATCTGGGGCGATCTGATTTGAACACACTTCAAAACTATAGAAAGCGAAAGCTATATGGCAATCTAGGTATTATTATTTCACTAGTCGCCGCCGCCGCCGCCGCCGCCGCCGCCGCCGCCGCCGCCGCCGCCGCCGCCGCCGCCGCCGCCGCCGCCGCCGCCGCCGCCGCCGCCGCCGCCGCCGCCGCCGCCGCCGCCGCCGCCGATATCTCTCGCCTATCGATTCTCCTCTGACATCAGCCGGTGGCACAGAGCAGCGTCTGTGAAATTAGCGACACTGGCCGACTCGATGCGCAGCCATTTTGGCCGGTATGATACGTTTGTCATTGACAAGAAACAGAATCCGTAGCTCGCCCGTCTGTCGTCATGTCGTTCGGCGTGTATATGACAGGAAGACAGCCTAGCTGGTGACAGACAGGTAGACACACAGGTGAGTGGGATGTTGTGTCACTCGACGCGAGTCATCGAGTCGCCGCATGTGTAAGGTGCAAAGACACTAGTGCGACAAATAACGACGATTCACTACATGTTTTGTCTGTGACCGCGTTAACCTTAACATTAGTGTTGGTCGTGACATAATGAATATTATTGCGTTCTACATCGTTGGCTTTCAGGAAATGTGTCGTTATATTTAATATCACGATATAGATTTAATGAGATTGCTATTCAAGGCAACATGCTTCAGATGACACGTGTCAGTCAAAGGTTTATCGAGAGTGTACACATTCACACATCCTTGCATGTACACATTCACACATCCTTGCATGTACACATTCACACATCCTTGCATGTACACATTCACACATCCTTGCATGTACACATTCACATATCCTTGCATGTACACATTCACACATCCTTGCACATTCACACATCCTTGCACGTACATATTCACACATCCTTGCATGTACACATTCACACATCCTTGCATGTACACATTCACACATCCTTGCATGTACACATTCACACATCCTTGCATGTACACATTCACACATCCTTGCATGTACACATTCACACATCCTTGCATGTACACATTCACACATCCTTGCATGTACACATTCACACATCCTTGCATGTACACATTCACACATCCTTGCATGTACACATTCACACATCCTTGCATGTACACATTCACACATCCTTGCATGTACACATTCACACATCCTTGCATGTACACATTCACACATCCTTGCATGTACACATTCACACATCATTGCATGTATACATTCACACATCCTTGCATGTACACATTCACACATCCTTGCATGTACACATTCACACATCCTTGCATGTACACATCCTTACATGTACACATCCTTGCATGTACACAGTCAACGCATCATTGATTCCTCGATGAAAAATGAAAATGAAAATAATTTCTTATAAATAACATACATTGTCCTTTTACTAGTGCTACTTCGTGCCCTCCAATGCTTTCACTTTCCCTAACTTTCCACATATTCTATCAATACCTGCATAACCGTTCATCAAAACAAACTTACACTTTGGTGTCATATTAATCTCCTGATCTCTAGTGTCAAACCACATCGCTTTACGCATTTTTCATAGCTATGGTATCTTAGTTCGATATAACAAGATTGAACAATATTTCCATCGAAAGCAAAAAACCCCAATGGCAAGTGCACAAGGAACCCATTGACGTATCGAGAGTCCAACGATTGTTCATCTAACTCGCCCTTCTGATGCATTTTTCAAATTTGGTTTTAAACATATGAATGCTGCAAACTTTTACGCAAACAGCATATAATGTGTTCCATTCATTTATTGTCCTCCTTTGTGAGAATGAATATTTGAGTTCGTCGCGTTGTCTACCGTTCTTTCCAGCTTATCTGTGTCCTTCATTTCATACTGACAATATGTTTTATGTAAAATTCTAAATGAGGCCTAACGGTCGCGTTGTACAGGTGTGTGCAAATTTTTTCTGTGTGTGCTTGCGTGCATGCGTGCGGCGTACGTGTGTGTGTATCGTCGTTGCATTGCATATATGTGTATATGAATGTACTTGCGCATGCACGACACAACAACATCCCTGACCCCGTGTCCTTAGTCAGTATCTGTCCGCCGAGCGGTTGTGTCTGCGACAGCGTCACAAGTGTATAATTGTATTCTATGTCACGTATCTTGGTCGCATTTCTATAAACGCAGGCGTGTATATTAAGTACGGTACATGCATACAATGCCACACCCGCACTGATGCAGACCCGCCTGTCTGTCAGACACCTCGTCACTCAGCTTAAACATGCAAGCACGTATGTGTACGTGCGTGCATGCTCAGCTCACAACGGTGAACTCGAGCCGCGCCATGTTCGGGTGTGGGAGGTACCAGAATGGCAGCGTTGCCTCAGTGTGCACGCTCCATGTTCGGGTGTGGGAGGTACCAGAATGGCAGCGTTGCCTCAGTGTGCACGCTCCATGTTCGGGTGTGGGAGGTACCAGAATGGCAGCGTTGCTTCAGTGTGCATGCTGTAAAGTACCAAGCGCATTACACAACGATATTATAACTTAATTTACGTTTCAAAGAACGCTCCGTGCCCACTGAACAAATAATGGCTTAGGTTGTCCGAATAAATGATACTATTGCGTGACTTTGTTGCGTTACCATGACTACTACGGACGCGGAATACAAGCACTGCGAGCGAGTTTGCATCACAAAGCTCTGGGATTTTCTTTCACGGTTGTTGGGTAAGGATCGAGTTATGGTATGAGAACGCTGGTCTTCTTTTGACTGCTGTGAGATCAGGACTCGTGTGTGGTGTGAGATCAGGACTCGTGTGTGGTGTGAGATTGTGTCCTGTCGAAAGTGGTTCTGCGCCTAGGCCAATGATGAATTCCTAATTTTAGCAATGCACATCTTAAATATGTAATATTCGTAAAAACGCCCGATTCTGCAAGCGACATTAACTAGAACACCGAGACGGTCCAATGTTACAAACTGGTGTTATCAACAAAAAAACAATTAGACCGTCCGCTGCAACAAAGCGGTGTAATCAACTAGAACACCGAGACCGGCCAATGCTATACGCTACTGTAATAATCTAGAACACCGAGACCGGCCAACGTTACTGGTGTAATCAAGTAGAACACCGAGACCGGCCAACGTTACAGGTGTAATCAAGTAGAACACCGAGACCGGCCAACGTTACAGGTGTAATCAAGTAGAACACCGAGACCGGCCAACGTTACTGGTGTAATCAAGCAGAACACCGAGACCGGCCAATGTTACTGGTGTAATCAAGTAGAACACCGAGACCGGCCAATGTTACTGGTGTAATCAACCAGAGGTGATACATTGTGACGATTGTATGCATGAAAGCATTGCGTGGGTGTTTTGCGTTGTCCATCGACTGGGTCGTGCTTTGCGTTTATTAATACGAATGTGCCTCTCCAAGGCTTTTCTAGCCTTTCTAAGACTCGATGCGAGCCCGCAGGATCGCTTCACGTCATTCTCGCTTGATGCTTGATGAGATATTCCCTTTGCAATTGACCCAGACTCCGTTGTTGAACACAAGTAGGGCCTATAGGAATTAATATACAAAGTTTATTTCCTCAATATCCACCGCACGTATGCATGGGTTATTATCTAGGTTTTTATCACTTGCTGTTCGCCTCTTTCAGTGTCCACACGGAGGACAATCAAGCCTGTATTTGTCCGGAAACATCTCGCATCAGTTGGAATATGAATATTTCGACATTACTATTTCTAAGCCATCTCTGAAACGTAAAACCGACATTGTGACGGACTCGCGCATATACGGACGTGCAAGTCGATTAACAACGCCAATGACACTTATCGCGGCGGTTGCCACATTAGCAGAATCGCGTTATATCAAGTTAACTACACATTCCTGCCCAACGATGGCTCACTAGACGTGAGGCTGCGACGAATAATGGCGTTTTCACGGCGCCCGTTTACGTTGCCATCGATTGCGGTTGTCAAATCGACCGAGTTAAGAGCGGTAGTCGCGGGAATATTACACGGTGACATATTCTGTCTGGTGATATGTGCTGTCTGGTGACACCTTCTGTTTTGTATGTATCCAATAACAAAGTGTTACGTCGTTGGTAGATGTACTTACGTATTTTTATGCAAATGTATCCCCGAATTAGTCCTGCTGACACCATTTTCTGCGTCGCGTGAGCTTACTGGTAGATAGTTTACTGGTAGATAGTTTACTGGTAGATAGCGATAATTGTTGTAATTTGTTAGAGGCCACTCGAAACTGCCAGTGTCCCTCGCTTACAGTGCACATGTCACGACGACCAATGTAGGACAGGTGACTCGACTTCAGGCACTGGTTGACGAGCACAACAAATCAATAATTCGCTCATATATTCTGCGTACATTCTCCTTAGTGGCCTCTTCTCCCCGTCAAGTCTGACATCCACATATCCAGGCACATGCTCCACACAGTTTGTCAATACAAACGTCTTTGTGTCGATATTGTCTCTTGCGCGAACAATGACTTACATACTACACAATAATTGCCGAGTATTCATTATTAATAATCTAATGCATTATTGAAACCGTCAGTGCCACTGATATTTGCAGTATCATCTGTGCCCTCGCGTCTGCGCCCTCGCGCAGCCTTAGTAGTAGGGTAGTAAGAAGGTTGCGTTTGTTTCCACTTGGCCACATCAAGTATAGCGATCCTGTCATGAAACAAACATGCGTTGGATGAATTTTTTTCCATTTATCAATCAGTGTTTTAAAATGTTAACTGTGTTGCGTGCAAATTTTCGAATGAGATTTAATGAAAACAACACAGGTTCCCGTCTGTCCTTCTACAGAAGTTTCAAATCTCACAGTTTTATCTACGAGAAGATGCCCCTTCATTTGTTGGCCAAAACAAACACACTATGTAAGTCTGTGCGCTGCATAAGTTTCGTGTTGTCCTAAGATATTCCATACTCCATAACGACATATCGGACACAGTTTTTGCTAATTATGGCAGCCAATTCACTTCCGACGACTTTTGTAGTTTTAACAAGAAATGAGGATTTGAATACACACCGTCGTCATCCCGTCATCACAGGTCGCGTCTTCAAGAAGGTCGGGTCTTTAGTCAAGTGAGTCAATTGGATCTTACGAGACTCAAAGAAGTGTGGTGCATTACTCGACTATTCGCTAGACGCATACCTATGCCACGGATACTAACCAAGCCAAAATGTGTTTCATACGTTGAACGAAGACAAATTTTCTTACGACTACACGGTTGTTGGAACCGAATGAAGTAAGAAATTAGACCACACTATTGAAGAACAACTAAAGTACTATAACAAGACAGCACACAACCTGGTTCTTCTCACCAAAGGAGATGTTGTGCGACAAAAAAAAACAGCCCAGTTGAAGAAGAAGAAATGGAAAAATTGCATAATCGCCTGAAGACTAAATGAACGAGTTTGAAATCGTGCAAATGAGTCCACCGTATGCATACTTTTAGAACCGCGATCATAGGCCCAGATGAGAACTACCAAGATCCGGTGCAGAGATGAACAACATGCAATCACTACAACTACCAATGACAACTCCACTCCTACACGTCCTGCAAGCAACAACAGCAGCAAACGATCACTACAAGTACCAATGAATTATACAGAAATATATCGGCAAAAATCCTACAGAATATTCTATGAAATTACGTAGGATATTGTAAAAATAAAAAATGTCATAGAAGGTTTATGCCTAGGGATGATTAATTGATATAATAACCATTGCAGAGTTGCAGCTTATTGGTAAATATCAAAGATAGCGTACACAATGGCCGTCTTTTTACCGGAACCCAGCGCAAATGGCTATGACTTCGAACTTCCGTATGACTTTGTTGATGTTGTGTCTTTAATCAAGCACCATTGGAAACTACATATTTTGTATTAGTATAATTATTCTGGTCGCAGACCAGTGCAGTGTGTATTACTTTGTATGGTTAACGTATACTGCAGTATTGTTTCGACCTTAGCCAAACAATTATAATCTAACATTTAAATGGTTAATAGCTTAATAAAAATAAACTCATGTCTAGCTTGTATTCGAATATTCAATAATTATGTAGTAAAATGTGAACTATGTGAGTCTACTTTTCACAAAATGTGTGTAAAATTCGTAATCCGTATAACAATTAATTTATTTTGCTGTCCTTCTTATTGTGAAGTTTTTCTTTTTCAAAATATTCTCAAAAATTTTATTGTTAACTGTATATATAAAGCCAGGTTCAAGCTTAAAACTGTTTCCTCAGCTGATTTAGCCTATCGCAAATCTGGTTCAGTGGTATCCAGATATGTAGTGTGTGAATGGTTTATGTAATATTTTTGTTCAAATCATCGAAATAATTTACTTTAGTCAATAAATATGATAAGGATTAAAATAGTGGATATCCAAAATGGTTAACACTGTGTGGGTCAATGCTGATTATGTCGTGACGTCCATCCTCTCGTTGATTGCATGACAAAGTTACAAATTTCACGAAGGAAGAATTTTTTTTAGCAATTATGTTTTCACTTCAGTTAATGCTTGTACAAGCATTAACTAATTGAATACTTTGTCTGATGATTTAACACCAAAAATACATATAAAAGATTCATAAATGAGCTAGCGTATTGCAATGGATACTATGTAGATTTGGTTTTTTACAAGATTTATTTGAAATGAGACTAGCAAAAAAATCGAATTGATTAAGCACCACAAACTAAGTACCTTCTGTGAAAATATTTAAACAATTCTATGTAACGCAAAATCAGTCAAAACAATATTAATGTGTGGTGATCTAAACATAGATTTGTTAATGCACGAGGAACATAGTGGCACTAAACTTTTCCTTGATACGATGTACAGCTTGGGTGTTTACCCAATAATTGATAAGCCAACTAGAATCACAAAAAGCTCAGCTACTACAATATTTTCACTAATGATCTCCGATACAACCTAACTTGTATATTCTGTTAGTATTCTAAATAGTTTTATTCGTTCAGGAGAATCAAATATATTGGTGGGACAGAATCAATCCATGTTCCCACTGTGTTATAATGCGCCACGTTTGTGAGTCAGCCACTTACTAGATTCAGAATGATCTGACTCGAAGTGTATGTGTGGGGAGGGGCGTGCGTGTGTGCGTACGTGCTAGTGTGCGTGCGTGCATATGCTTGCTATAAGCGACAAAATAGGAAATTGACTGGCACAATAAGACAAGGCCACCTTGGTGCGTCATTGTAGCAACCCTTCATCGTGGTACATATTGACAGAAATACAAGTACATGTGTGGTACAGTTGAAATAGAGTGGACCGGCTGCCTCTGTGAGCCTGGTCGACATTATACAAAGTGATGCAGGAGGCACTGCTGCTCTTGCTAATGATAACACTAATGATAATAGCATGGTGGAAAAGAGAAAACGTTATGAACCACACACATGCGCATAACTGCTCGACCCAGTTCAATTCCATTATATATGCATTTGTTGCATTCTTGGCACCTATTACGTTACTGATGTAAGTATTGTTCGTACTCTGTCGCTCACTTTCATATCGATCACAAATCCATGTATTTGCCTGATGGCGTACTGTGAATTAACGATTTGAGTAGTGTGTAGACATGATCCGTGTGCACAGGTGGCTAGCAACAGGCGACACATGTGACACGGCAGGTGAATGCGAGGCGCCGTGCATTCTTAACGAGAATCTGCCGCCGCCCACGATGTCCTCGTACGATCAGGTGCGCTCTCACGCCGTCAGTGGTCGATCGTAGCGTGGGTCCTCGGCGGAGGCCGCTCGGGTGGAGGCCGTGGTGTCGATTGACGAGTCTGCCAATGCCCACCGCGAAGTTGTCGACTGACGACCACACCGACTGTGGGCGGCATCCCGAGATACAATAGTCGTGTGGATGCCAGGAATGATTCGTCAGTCGAGGAAAGACGCTGAAAGACGCCAGGCGGAAAGATGGCCAACAGTTGATTTACCCGTCGCGTCCTTGCGAAGAAGGGATGGCCGTCCGATCGACATTAAACAGTAATGGGCGATATATAGCTAATGGCGGACGTATATTGGGAATTATGTGGACAGTTGATTAAAAATGGAAGTGCCATTCGGCGGAAACGGACTGTATCAATACTACATTAGTATTAACGAAAACCGCGTTTGCACATTTACCAAGTTGTGAGAAGAAATAATCAGCATACAGTATCTTAGAATTCCTGCACATTTAGTAATTATCGTAGAAATACGAGGCATCTGACTTTGCTCGGGGACACAGCGACAACCTAGGGTAGACTGGTTGAATTGATGAAGGCAAGCGTCGCGAGGCGCTGTGATGTGCGAGTACGTCCTTTCGAGCCGGCTGCACAACAAGATCACATCATCGGACCGATGCGACAACAGAGCCACCAAGGAAACAATGTTACGAACAACGGAGACAGATCAGCAGAAGCCGGCGGGGGTAGCGGCGTCGTGGTGAAGACGATTACACATCAGATGTCTTCTTCTTGTGTCGACGAGACGACGCAACAATTGACTGGCAAACACGAGTGTCTTAAGGTGAGAGCGGGCTAGTCCACAATACTGTCGCTGTTTCTGCCGTTGTCGTTGTTGCTGATGTCGATGTTGTTGTTGTTCTTCGTCATCAACTTTTTTCTGTTGTTGTTGTTGTTGTTGTTGTTGCTGCTGCTGCTGCTGCTGCTGTTGCTGTTGCTGCTGCTGCTGCTGCTGCTGCTGCTGCTGCTGCTGCTGCTGCTGCTGCTGCTGCTGCTGCTGCTGCTGCTGCTGCTGCTGCTGCTGCTGCTGCTGCTGCTGCTGCTGCTGCTGCTGCTGCTGCTGCTGCTGCTGCTGCTGCTGCTGCTGCTGCTGCTGCTGCTGCTGCTGTTACTGCTGTCTTTGTTATTTATGTTGTTGCTAGTGCTGCTGTTGTTGTTTTGTTATTACTGGTATTGCGGTCAGACTGCTGCTGTTGCTGGTACTACTACTACTGCTACTACTGCTACTGCTACTACTACTACATCTACTACTACTACTACTACTACTACTACTACTACTACTACTACTACTACTACTACTAATAATACTACTACTACTACTACTACTTCTATTGCTACTACTACTACTACTACTAATACTCCCACAACCACAACCACAACCACAACCACTACCACTACCACAACCACTACCACAACCACTACCACTACCACTACGACTTCCACTACCACTACCATTACCATTACCACTACCACTACCACTACCACTGCCACTACTACAACCACAACCACTTCCACTACTACAACTACAACCACTACCACTAGGACTAGCACTACCACTACCACTACCACTACCACAACCACTTCCAACTCCACTACCACTACCACTACCACAACCACTTCCACTACCACTACCACTACCACTAGTACTACCCCAACCACTACTACTACCAATAGCACTAGCATTACCATTAGCACTAGCACTAGCACAACCACAACCACTACCACTAGCATTACCATTAGCACTAGCACAACCACAACCACAACCACTACCACTAGCACTACCACTACCACTACCACTATTACTACTACTACTACTACTATTGTTGTTGTGGCTGAGGCTGTTGTTGTTATTGTTGCTGAGCCTACTAATTGTGGTGCCAATGTTAGCAAAAAGTCGCCGTCATATCATAAAACGTCGATGACGAACTGCAAATGAGAAGTGCAAACGGCCGCATTCTTTCATCACATTTGATGCACCAATAGTTATACTGACGGCAACTATTTATTTGACACAGAAAATCATATTTAATTAAAGTTGAAGATGATTGCGCACACTCCTCAGTGAGACTGCTTTATAGTATCATCGCAATCAGTCACTGCTAACTAGAACAATTAATTCCTGGGACGAGCCAGCAGCCAGAGGCAGAGTATTTGACTACAAAGCATTCTACTTAACATGCTTAATATGCTGTCCTTGCAAAAGGATGTCAATAAATGTTTCAGATATATGTGAGTGTCGCGAATAAATTCGATGTCAGTAGATGATGGTTGATTTCTTACATCCGCCTTTTACCCGCCAGTGCCTGGAGGAGTTGAACCGCGAGACGGCGCTTTATTCAAGCCTCGTTGTGGCGCTCGGCTGCAAGTTCGATTCTGATCCTCTTAGGCTTCAGTTGAAGAACTGCCGCAAGAGGGCGTACGAGTTAGCGAAACAGCTAAGAGGACATTTACTACCACACTTAAGAGGGTAAGACATCGTTCATATATATATATATATATATATATATATATATATATATATATATATATATATATATATATATATATATATATATATATATATATATATATATAAAGGTAAGGTAATAAAGGTATGTTCTTATATAGCGCGGTATCCGGTCCATAGGACTGCTCAAAGCGCTTTACACTTCACCCCCTGGCAGACTTGTTCATTCCAAGGCCATCTCAACTTCTTTGGGAAGTATTCAGCCACGCTACAATTGCTGCGCGAAGGCTATTCGTTCACATATCCACCGCGGTCTGTATTGCCAGGTACTCATTTATACAGCTGATTTTATATATATATATATATATATATATATATATATATATACATATATACATATATACATAAACATATATACATATATACATATATACATATATACATATATATATATATATATATATATATATATATATATATATATATATATATATATATATATATATATATATATATATATATATATATATATATATATATATATCAGGCTTGTTAGCAAATGCATTTGAATGCGCATTTGAATGTTGAGCATATCAAAGCGCATTCAAATGCCTCCATAAAAATGTAAATACGTTTGCATTTGAATGCGGACCTTAAACATTTACATTTGCATTTGAATGCGACCCACAAACATTTGATCAAATGCACAACCAAAGGCGCAATCAAATGCATGTGTAATTCTTTGAATAATTATTATTGTTAGATTCACTTTCACAATATCACAACATGGCATTGGAAAAATTACTCTGTAGGGAGCAGTACCCTCAGCAGATTATGAAATTATTGTCTGGCCTGTGAATCCACTTTCACAACCTGCTCTTTGAAAAAGTGCTCTGTAGGTCAACTGGTCAATGCTTGAGCTGTTATTCATGAGAGAGAGAGAGAGAGAGAGAGAGAGAGAGAGAGAGAGAGAGAGAGAGAGAGAGAAAGAGAGAGAGAGAGAGAGCCTTTCATTCCCTGCCATGGTTCCCATTAAACAACTAAAATGATTCCAGAACCGAAAGACCTTTGTTATGAAGAACGACTGAATGAATGTGGTTTTACACTGGTTTAACAATCCTAGAGAAAAGGCTGTTAAGAGGATATCAAATTGAAGTTTTTCAAATATTGAACATAAGGTAACATTAGTAAAGGATCAGTGTAGATTGTATATCAGGAAGTACTCGTTCTCAATCAATGTATGAAACAAATTATCTACAGATTGTGTAACTGTGAATATGTGAATATGTTTAAAAACAAGTTTGACACACATCTCAGGAAGGCAGATTACACATATATTAAAAATGTTGGACTCTCGATAAGCCAATGGCTTCCTTGTCCACTTGCCATCTGGGCTTTTGCGTTGGATGGCAATCTTGTTAAATCTTGTTAAACTGTCAGTTGTCTATTCCACCCTCCCATTTCCACCGCCTCTGCAGGATTGGAACTGTAAGACTCAATGTATGACTCTACAAACATGTTCATGTAATGGGGCTAGCATGTAGTAGGACTTAGTGGTTACAATAATGTACCACTGTATTTATTAAATCAATTAAAAATACGTTTGTATACATTACTTTGTTTTTTCTCCAAATAAAATAAATCATTAATATAAAGACAAAACATTTGAAATAAATTCAAATACATTTGCAAATGTGTAACCAAAACATTTGCATTTGCATTTGAATGTGACCACAAAACATTTGCATTTGAATGCGTTCCTGGAGAAATGGCATTTGCATTTGACTCAAGTGAAACATTTGCATTCAAATGCATTGACATGCATTTGTTAATAAGCCTGATATATATATATATATATATATATTTGCATTTGCATTTGCATTTGAATCAAGTGAAACATTTGCATTCAAATGCATTGACATGCATTTGTTAACAAGCCTGATAGAGATAAAGATTTTGTACTAGCAATTCAACTGAGTTTGATTCACATAATATGTCATTAAAATAATTCATGTGTATTAGGAGGTCAATGTGGATGCCAATGAAAGCGGCATGTGAGTAATTATTACTGACAGCGCTTAAACCAATCTTAGTGGTCGTCGCCAGGGGCGTTGGCTACATCGTGTTAATGTAACGTTGGCTACATCGTGTTAATGTAACGTTGGCTACATCGTGTTAATGTAACGTTGGCTATATCGTGTTTATGTAACGTTGGCTACATCGTGTTAATGTAACGTTGGCTACATCGTGTTAATGTAACGTTGGCTACATCGTGTCAATGTAACGTTGGCTATATCGTGTTTATGTAACGCGCCTACATTAAATGCACTGAAAGTGATAAATAAGAATATAATATGTAAATCATTTGGATAACTATTTTCTTGGCACTTTATATGTTAACAAATCCTTTCCGTGTGTTCGATGGCAATGTGTATCTAGAGAGGGCGAGACATGCCGGCAATGATATAGTTTTTTATTGCCATTTGACAAATTAAATAAAAAAATCAGTATGGAACAAATATTTGTAAACGTTCGATTATATATAAACTTTTTGAAAACATGTTCCATACAATGGCTGTGTGCGTGACATCTCAGGAGCTGCAGCTCGCGAGACGACCTACAACAGTACGAGAAGTTGTGGATCACGTTCATCTCCTGTCTCGAGCTGCTTTTGACGCTGCTCGTGCGCACTGTCACACTTGCTCGCCAGTTCCCGTTCGCCGCCGGTAGGTGGCGCTCTCTCCTTGTGGACACGGTTTCTGCAGTTAATTGCATGTGACTTTGCTATGACGTGTGGCTTTTTAGATTAGTGCGTAGGATAATACAAAGGCCAGCATTACAGACACTCGAAATCGAGATATTCATTCAGACGTGCAAGGTACACGTAAAATACGCACAGTTTGTAGGATATTTGGTTGGACAGCTACATCTAAATTGATGGCCTTTCATATCATAAAACATACTCTTAAGGTTTAGAATTTAATGTAATTCTGACTTTTTAGCGTATTCATGCAAAGGCCACTACGTGTCGGGGATTACGTATTGACCTCGGTTGTTGCCACTTTGCGTATAAAGGTCACACAGTCATGTTGGTTAACACGGGTCTCACGGAACCGCTGACGAGACACCGCTTCACCCACACGGTGCACTGCGACACGGCGGACACGTGCAGCGATAACACGACCACTCCTGCCGACTGGGAGAACCGGCTCATCCGTAGGTGAGGCACGACAACCTGTGTATATTCATTGGACGTACTAAGCAATGTCGGTAATAACATTCGACCAGCCTCGCGCCTCCTCGCCAGCGTGGTTAAGTTGACAACGCAATGTGGTTGTTTCTGAAGGCATCTATACACCTCCACACTCACTCACTCACTCACTCACTCACTCACTCACTCACTCACTCACTCAATCCCTCCCTCCCTCCCTCCCTCACTCACTCACTCACTCACTCACTCCCTCCCTCACTCACTCACTCACTCACTCACTCAATCAATCAATCAATCGTTCAATTAACCAATCAACAATATTTATTTCCAACATCATATGACACCATCATGTATGTAATATACTGAAGCACTGTGTGTGTTTTAAGTCATTCATAGATGTACAACATTATGTGTTTTAAGTCATTCATAGATGTACAACATTATGTGTGTTAAGTCATGCATAGATGTACAACATTATGTGTTTTAAGTCATGCATAGATGTACAACATTATGCGAAAATATAGTAGTTATAACTAACTGTAACTTTGAAACAAACATTGGTATTTTAGTCTAGAGTAGTTTATGTAATGCAACCTTCTGGTTGTGTGACTCATTGCAAGCGGCGCTTTGCAATAAATTATAAATAATATAGTTGTTCGTCGCCATTACACGTGCAGTAACCAACGACGAGGGTCTAATGTCGGATTATGTAATTATCTGGAACATATAATTGCGGTTTGATAAAATGGAAATAATTATGTGTACACGTAGACAAACACCAGCGCAGTAATTCGCCCGGCCTACAGTCAGTGATTATGCAGTCAAGCATAATTATGCAAGACTGTTGTCGTTAGATTTCGCTGCTATTCTTTTGTCTTGTCGGCGCTGTTTCCGGCGCCGTAAGGATGAAAATCGATGATGTCTCGAAATCGAGTGCAAATAAACGCATAGTAGTAGCATAGCACAGTGACTTCACTCAGCCACAACATACCTCACTCTACATGCAGACAGGCGCTACTGATGATTTGATTCGTATTTCTCGATCCGTGCTTTCACAGAACTGCGATGTAAGACTACGAAGCCGCGGGGCTCTCGTTATGGAAATAATTATGTTCTGACCAGCGGGAGCGACACAAGTCTCCGGTTGGCAAGCGTTTCAGTTGTCAGAACATGGTGTCAAGGTCAAACTATTAATTATAGGACTTTAATTAATGATAACAGTTAATTTCCTTCTAACAAGTCAAATGTAGTTTCAAAATGGTGCAAATGCTTTTAACATATCATTATTGCTGGATTTATAGGTCACATATATTTCATATGCTATAGTCTCGCGTAGGTTTGTTTGTTTAGAGTTTTCCTCCGAAGATTTCCTGACAGATTGTTAGATTAAAGCACAACGTAGGCCCTATATGGTCGACGTCATACGTCAGTCGAAGGCCTTGTCGTAGTTTGTACGAACCGAATGTTGATTATGGTCCAGCTCTGATTATGGTCCAGCTCTGCAAACATTTGCTCGAGTGTCGAGTTCCCTACTAGATGATGATTTGTGGTCCACTCACTGTCGACTCACCGTCAAATTAACCACTGTCCACCATTCTATTGTTAATCTGCCCTATCGGCCAGCTGCAGCTTTTGCCAATTATTATGTTAATATGTGATTGCGTTTATATTTGTATACTCCCTACTCGACTTATTTATCATCGGAACATCAGTGTCATGTCCCTAGTTTATATTTGTATACTCCCTACTCCACTTATCTATCATCGGAACATCAGTGTCATGCCCCTAGTTTATATTTGTATACTCCCTACTCCACTTATCTATCATCGGAACATCAGTGTCATGTCCCTAGTTTATATTTGTATACTCCCTACTCCACTTATCTATCATCGGAACATCAGTGTCATGTCCCTAGTTTCCCCCCGTTTTCTTACCACTGTTTATCTAAGGTCCAAGTTTTATTTAATGTCAAGTCATTTCTGTTCAAATGTATTGGTTGATATTTGTAAATGGGGTAATTTCCAGTGAACAGTTAATACCCCGGTTGGCAAATGCTGATGATTGTTCTGAACTAGAAGAAAGCAAACTAATGGCAACTTTAGGCTGAATAATTGACAATTATTGTCAAGGTAGAAGACGGTGATCACAATGATCTTTTTAGGTTCGGTCTCAGCTTCCAGCGGTGGAAGTAGTTGTGCTGAGATCAAGTGTAAGGATGTTTCTGGTGATCTGGAGGTTTGTGTGCCGTGTGGCGAGACACACTTCCTCGACTATGTTGCTGGCAAGGCTTGAGTTCAGGATGCGTGACCAGTTGACCTGGCCAGTACAGAAGATGGATTGTCCGGCGGCAGCGGATGACACAGCATAGCTCGAGGATGACACAGCACAGCTCGAGGATGACACAGCATAGCTCGAGGATGACACAGCACAGCTCGAGGATGACACAACATAGCTCGAGGATGACACAGCACAGCTCGAGGATGACACAACACAGCTCGAGGATGACACAGCACAGCTCGAGGATGACACAGCACAGCTCGAGGATGACATAGCACAGCTCGAGGAGGCCAAGTTATCTGCAGACGGTGTCGAAGGCGAAAGAAAAGCGCAAGTAGACGGCTTATTTGCGCAGCAGGCTCAATACTTGTCTTGAGCCTGCTACGCCACAGAATGGCTTGTCTTGTCTTGAGCCTGCTACGCCACAGAATGGCTTGTCTTGTCTTGAGCCTGCTACGCCACAGAATGGCTTGTCTTGTCTTGAGCATGCTACGCCACAGAATGGCTTGTCTTGTCTTGAGCCTGCTACGCCACAGAATGGCTTGTCTTGTCTTGAGCCTGCTACGCCACAGAATGAGCCGTCTATCTGCGCTACTACCCGATCGCATTAAGTTGTCTTCGTGCTTCCATGATTACACATTAATAATGCTTTGTTGTGACTTGGACGTAATCAAGTTGCCCACCCAAATCCACCCTTCTGGATGATGTGGTGCGCGTTTCGGATATGATACGACGCAGTCGCGCAGCAGAATGCGTAGGCATTCTGCTGTCCGATGAAGCAGGTTGAGCAGGTGGAGCAGGTGCTTCAGGTGGTCGCTAGTTGAATGAGTGCGTCTCAGAGCTCTTGCCCGCACGTAATATGCGTGTGTGTCTATGTAGTGGCCACCTGATCCACTTGCCTGTCAATCCATTGGTGATGCGTAGTAGTTCGTTGCTTGACCGAGTTCCCAGATAACATTGAAAGCGTTTAATTCACCGAAGGCAGCTAATGCAGTATACAGTAGTAGTTGTACAACACAGAGCGTCTGGCTGTCGGTTGAGAGAACCGGGGCTCGAATCCCTTACTGCTTTCCGGAGTTTTGACAATTCAGATAATTATCCACTTCCTCAGTTTAATAAAAGTCGAGTTAGTCGTTAATGTTTGTGAGGTGACGTAACGCGCTTAGACTGCACCTAAACACGGGATAATACACTAAGGAATGTAACTACCTTTTGTATCTTAATAACACACACACACACACACACACACACACACACACACACACACACACACACACACACACACACACACACACACACACACACACACACACACACACACACACACACACACACACACACACACACACACACACACACACACACACACACACACACACACACACACACACACACACACACACACACACACACACACACACACACACACACACACACACACACACACACACACACACACACACACACACACACACACACACACACACACAAACACACACACACACACACACACACACACACACACACACACATATACACGCATGCATACATACATACATACATACATACATACATACATACGTACATAACATATTCTCGCAAATTCTTTGTACTCTTCTTCTTTATCATCATCATCTTCTTCTTCTAATACTACAGGTCATGACTAGAGTAGTATATTACAGCGTGTCGTTGTGGATTGTAGAGATATTCGCGACTTGCGCGACATGCTGCGGGAGATGATAGAAACAGTCGATGTGAAACCGTGGACGATAGAACCGAGGATAGATGCGTCTAAATTCGGTAAACCGCATTTTATGTTGTTATTCTTCGCATTGTTTAGATAAAATGTCGTATGCATATTTGCATTAGAGCCAACATTGACCTGCTAATACTCTTTGTCATCTGCCAATCAGCCATTTTTCTATTCAGATGATTATGTCATTCTCTGTGTCGCGGGCTTTTAGTCAGTTTAGTAACAATCTTTGATGTCATACTTTATCGAAAGCTTTTCGAAAATCCCTTTAGTGATTTCTTCTTACCAAACATAAATATTTGTAAGGCAGCTTTTGTGAATCCATAATGAGATGGATTTATAACTTTATGTATAAATCGGTTATGCATTTTCCCACATTTTGACTGGCTAGTAAAATATCACAATGCATATTGTCCTGCGTTTATTTTAGTTCAGGTTGTACATTTTAGGTTAAAGTCTTATGTAGTCCGTATGCACTTGACTCCATAAGGTGATAGGATATTGTACTCTCATTAATATATTGGTATCTTTTAAATTTACTATTAACTAAACGTAATTATTATTTTGAAAATGATGTATTCCAAATCATAGCAAACATTTGCTAAGTTTACATATTTTGTCTGGTGTTTTTACAATATCTGGAGATACACACTGAAAACACACTGTATTGGCGAAGACATGTAGATTAAAACATTTCTTGGAGAGGAAGCCGTCGAAACTATGCCCACATAAACCGATCATTCCAAGAAGGTTGTGTCGTGTTTTAGATAACAGTAAAATATGTGGTATGTATATTTGGGATAAGTCAGATTGACGAATAATTTGGTTACTTCGGGCAACTGTTTTGTTTTGAATATTATATTAATACCGTGTATTGTCACAGTTGTTTACTAAGGCTATGTGACAAGGCTGTGTGACAAGGCTGTTCAAACAAATGGTTTGGTATGTGAAGTATTTATGTGTGTCATTGTCTGTTCTTGTGTGGCATATATAGCATATAACATAACCGGGCTACATATATAGCATATAACATAACCGGGCTACATATATAGCATATAACATAACCGGGCTACATATATAGCATATAACAAAGCCGGGCTACATATATAGCATATAACATAACCGGGCTACATATATAGCATATAACATAACCGGGCTACATATATAGCATATAACATAGCCGGGCTACATATATAGCATATAACATAACCGGGTTACATATATAGCATATGACATAACCGGACTACATATATAGCATATAACATAACCGGACTACATATATAGCATATAACATAACCGGACTACATATATAGCATATAACATAACCGGGCTACATATATAGCATATAACATAGCCGGGCTACATATATAGCATATAACATAACCGGACTACATATATAGCATATAACAAAGCCGGGCTACATATATAGCATATAACATAACCGGGCTACATATATAGCATATAACATAGCCGGACTACATATATAGCATATAACATAACCGGACTACATATATAGCATATAACATAGCCGGACTACATATATAGCATATAACATAACCGGACTACATATATAGCATATAACATAACCGGACTACATATATAGCATATAACATAACCGGGCTACATATATAGCATATAACATAGCCGGACTACATATATAGCATATAACATAACCGGACTACATATATAGCATATAACATAACCGGACTACACTTAGAGGGAATAACTGTTGCACTCTAAATTAGACAATGGTTTCATTGGCCACTTGCCAACTGGGGCTTTGCTTTATAAAGCAATCTTGTTTCAGAGTGTAAGTCGCTTTATTCGTGCAGCGAAACGTCATCGGCAGCCGAAGAGGTCGTCTCAGTAAGTTGACAAAGTAATATTTCTTTTATGTCCATCTTAAAACATCATCTGTTGGTACAGATATCGTTACTGGGGTATCTACCAGCAGAGTAAAACTTGAATGGTTCATGTTTTGTTTCTATGCATTTTCTTCATTATGCATGAAAGCTTTCGAAATAAATACGACCACCTTATTTTCATAGTTTCCAGCACATGCGATATAATAGAGCTTGTGTACACAGGCGAGGCCGTCTTCTGTGCCTTCTTCCCACCACTACTCCAAACTATGAGAGATACATTTGCCAAGGCATGCAAATGAATTTCGACTCTAGATCAGTCTCGAGAAAATTGTAATATTGATCCAAGAAACAGAAAAGCCAAACCTGGTAATAGATGGAAGCCCATTGGAAAATGTTGACATCGATCACAGATATCGGTACCACGATGTCAGCCAACCGTTCTGTGGACAGCTAAACATCCAAATTGGCAACGTCTACAGGCCTGTACTACATAGCAGTGAGATGCAATGCCTCGGAAATGAATAGTAGATATACTACAATTCGGTTAGAAGGTATTTTAAAACGAAATTTAATATTCTATCTGACACATGTACTGCTGCTGCCATGAACAGACCACACTGGCATGAACATACCACATTGGCATGAACAGACCACACTGGCAAGCCACGCTTCACACTGACCGTGACACTGACATCGACAAACATAGCACAAAAGCACGATTACGGCGCATGAGGTGCGTGACACAAACAATACAAGGACCAGTAGAAGACTTCGTCTCTTGAGACAGAAGTCTGCCACAGAGATATTGCCATAGCTCCAAAGTGAATTACAGCATGTCTAACGATGCTGCGTGTTTTCGTAGATCAGGTCAGTATTCAGTCATGTTATAAGTAATGTGCACAGCCTATTCAATTACACAACTTCATCACAGCCACGTATTCGTTCAAGCGGCTCAGTGAAATGGAACATCGGGACATGTGCAAATACCTAAAGCCACCCAAAAGTGTGTGTGTGTGTGTGTGTACGTGCGTGTGTGCGTGCGTGCGTGCGTGAGTGCATGAGTGTGTGAGTGTCTGCGTGTGTGTGAGACCGTGGACTGTCAGCTGTACGAGTGTGTGTGTGTATGTTTCAGGTGGAGCCGGATGACCACCACCGACGTCGTAAGTGTGTCTGCCTCGTCTCACTCGTCCTCCTTACAGTGCTCGTATTCGCCACTGTCCTCGGCGCCTGCATCGCCCTGCTCACGTGACCACGCCGGTAGACGTCAACCCCGGCCGGAAGTCACACCTGTTTCACGAGGCAGCTCAACACAACTCGTCTTTCAGTGCACGTCGGTGACTATCCACAGAAAAACACCGGGACCCATCTTATTGTCAAGACATTTGAGGAACCCGTGTGATACTCGTTGAAAAGTGGTTGCACTACTGGAGACAAATACAAATGACCTAGCAAGAACTGCGAGTGACAATCTAAATGCACCCATCTGAAGTGAGTCATACAGAGGCTACTTGCGAGACGCTTACGCCCAGAAATATTAACACGATGATGTATGCAACCGTACATTGTCGTATGTCCACATTTGACGTTATACCTTCCTGCAATGAAGGCACGAATGAAATGTTTGTGTTAGTTCGCTCAGACGCAGTGGCACTTAGGACGACACCTTAGTCAATATACTCCGTCGAGATGGATTCAACTCCGTGTACAAAGTTTGTATTTTAAGACAACTCATGTTGTTTTCGTCCTGAAAAATACATTGTAGATCGTGGGAAATTTTATTCCACGGTACCCGAAAAAGGGTAATAACACTGGCATAAGTTGTATATAAAAAGCCGTACAGATGAAACGTAACAATCGGGTAAGTAATACGTAGAAGCCCAACAAACGTTTGACGTCATCGCTGAATGAGAGGCCGCTGTGCGCACATGATTACGTTGCTGTAGCAACGTTTGTGAACGTGTGATTGGTGCTAGCTGCATGGAAGTTTCTCCAAGAGACGAGGACGAGTATGTGTTCGCGTATAAGATGTAGTTGCGATATTTTCTACGTTTTACTAATTTATTTTAGTTAGTGCATTTACTTAAATATTGATTCGAAACATATCGCCCGATTCGTCGTTGTATAGCTGCCACCGCTATCACAACCAAAATGTGCTTCTAGTTTCTTGGACAAAATCAAAACGTTACACTTGGCGATATGTGTCGCTGGTTGATTTAATAGCAAGCATCGGTGCCAATGTGAAAGCTACACGTTGTGTAATATTAATTCACTATTTGCATGTTCTTCGTTGAATCGTTAAGCAATGTGAAGAAATTGGGACGTCGAGTAACGTCATCGAATTGTCAGTCGGTCGGCTTTTATCAATATTTCAACGAATGTGTAAATGAGAGAGTCGGTGTTTTGTAGCATTACTACACATACTCGATTAACTAGAGAATAATGTACTCGATAGACATATATAGGTAAATAAATAAATAGAGGAATAAATATAAGTATTTTGTGAATATAGTTAATTGACCTTTCGCACGAATGAAATAATGTGAATATGTTATTAAATGACGGCTTCGAACCTTTGGACATCTGCTGTGCGTTGTACACCAGGTAGCTAATTACACGTTGTACACCAGGTAGCTAATTACACATTGTACACTAGGTAGTTAATTACACGTTGTACACCAGGTGGGTAATTACACAGCTGAAGAGATTCACTACAAACACAGCCTCGCCTGACGACAGATTTGAAAGAGAACCAATATAATACTCGATATGTGATGCGAAATCTCATTTCACTACCCTAGCCAGACAGATGTGCGGCTTAGACTATCAAAGAAAGCTTGAACGTCTACAAAAGCAGTAGCGATTGCTTATTGATGTTCTGTCTTCTGTCTGAATGATTTAGCGCACGGCGCAAACCATTTGTTCTCTTTGTTGGTTCATCGGGTCGAACGGCGTTGTGCATCTTAAAGGGAAGAAGCCTCTATTATTTCTGTAAGTCATTTGTCGTTCATTGAATCGGTTAGCCAGACCTAGTTGATTGTGGACAGTAATCATCATTGGGCAAGGGAGCATGTCGTTGTGTGGCCGTTTGTAACCATACTATATAGGTGTTATTGAGTTCCATGTGGTATCAACATTTAATAGTTTGCTGACTTTTGATCTTATCCCTATTGTTTTTTTAAATCCTTTGCAGCCATGACAGAGACACCGGTACTGCGCCTTGTACTTAAACTCATTCCATTCACATTTGGTCAATTCGTCCACGTAACCAGTTGGCTTAGTAGTAGTTCATATCCATAGTTGTACAGTTGGTGGTAGTAATTCTTTATGACACGCTCTAGTGCACTGTGGGAAAAAGGCAAAAAGATAATGTATGCTGCACTAATATACATTATTAGTAAGTGCTCGATTTAATAGGCACACAAATTGGGACATATATTTGGTATCTCATGCACCATATATTGGCACGTTCACTAAGACAACAACAACGCGGCCTTGAAAGCCTTTACACGTAATCTTCCTGCACCTGAATTGTACATCGATTGTCCGAGTAACGCATTATCGCTTCAAAGTAATATAGAGTCTTTGATTCACATAAATGCGCGTATAAGCGCTAATGTGGAAATATTGGTATTATCCTATTCGGAGCGACAACGAGCCGCTGACACCGCTTCTAATGATATTCGATATCAATTACACTCTATGCTCCGGTTGGTATTTCAACAATCAATACTCATTATTTTCTATAATTATCATATTCGATCTTGCATGCGTGCACAGTGATGTCTTGAGGCGGTCAGTGTACACATGAGTCGAGCTGAAATCAATTCGGCTGACATTATCGTAGTCCTCCAGACATGTTTCATCCAGTTGGAAATATACATAGACTCTTTGGACGATGGAAGTTTTCGCGTGCGGCCATCTTCATTGCAGGAAATGATGTCAACATGTGAACGTTGTTATAGCGCCATTCTTAGGCATACCTGTGGTTGTGTTAGAAACACCTTTATGTTTTCAGAAACTCTTTATATGTTTAAACAAGTGTTCTCAAACAAGTGTTCTCAAACGAATGTTACAATATTACAATTCGTTTCCCGTATTAAAAATCGTTTCCCAAAACGCTTTTGCCAACAGATCTGCCTATGACAAATCAGCGCATATTCCATATTATCACAATATATTATCACAATATACTACTGTTTAATATTATCACAATATACTACTGTTTAATATTATCACAATATACTTCTGTTTTCATGACGCTCGTCCTCTTTGTAAAGGAGTACATTCTCAACTCCCAACGTTTTACTAATATTAGCTTTTGCTCAGCCAGTTTTTGAAATAAATAACCTGGTTTAGCCTAAAGTAAACATCGCGAAATGATTGCGAACTGCTAAATAAGGCTAACGTTGACTATTCCGACAAAGGACATTAAACAGTTGTTGTCTGGCAGTTTCCCATACCAAACTATCGTTCGAGAGAACCAGGGTTCGAATCCTCTTGCTGTCGAAGTTTGGGTAATTTCATTCACCCCACTCCTCGGTTCAGTCAGCTGTATATATGAATACTTAGCTTTAGACATGTGAACGAATAGTCGCGTGGTAGCTGCAGCGTTGACGGAGGTTTCGCAGAGAAGTCGAGATGGTGTTGGAATGTAAAATATGTCGATGACTGCACCATATGGGAAAATTGTTCACCCTGCGGCCACAATAGCTCACTACTAACAGCAGCAACCGAAGTCGCGCAGTAGAGGGTTAAGACCACAGTTGACCTTCCTGTTTATTGTTCCCCCGAATATAGGGCGTATTAAATTGCGATATGTGAATTTACAGAATTCATATGATGTGACATAAGTGCAATTGAGCAGGCATATTCACAGGTTTGTTTGTAGAAGCTATTGGCTGTGAAATGGTGCATTGTTTTGAGAGTTTAACAGGCGGAGGGATTTATGGGAATTTTTCTGCTATGGGCCACGTGGGCTCATTAATACATCGCTATTTTTGTCAAAATTGATAGGCATCGCACGTCGGAGCAATTTAAAAGAGCTGGAGGTATGTGATTTTGATAAAATTTGGTCAGTATATAAACGAGATGATGGCAGTTGCTGTGGACAATTTTCAGAATTTTTGATGGTCACGTTTTGCTTATAATCAGACAAAACGTTAACATGGCCACCAATGCAATTCTCCACTGTGGTCTGACTCCTAGAAGGCGACCAACAAAATGGCACTCAATTACGATGGAGCTACGCATTTGTTTCAAGAGAACACCACCAGACATCCCGCCGCTAACCATCAACGACAGACTCACCGAACAAGTGAAGTCAACACGACAATTAGGTGTCACACTAACAGCTGATTTAAAATGGCAATCCCACATTGAAAAAATAACCGCCAAAGCATCGCAACGACTATACTTAATTTAATACAAATTTATATTATATTTATTTACATGCAATGTAACGTTCATAATTTAATACTGATTTATACTATATTTATTTATATGCAATTTAATGCTATATTAATTCATTGCCTTATATTTTTTATCCCTTTTAATGTATATAATTATATGTAACATGTACGCCTTATTCCAAGCATAATAAAACTATTATTATTATATCGGAATGAACCGGTCTGTCAGGGGGTGTGAGGTGTAAAACGCCTTGAGCAGTCCCAAAGATGACTGGATACCCCACTATATAAGACCGTACATTTGTTGGTATTTCTTGTAGCACGGAACTACCAGCAGACGCATACCAGCAGACGGAAGGTTGGGCGGATAGGAGAGCACGGTGTCAGGAAGTCAGTTATGTGTAATGGTGCAAGGCCATGCAATGCGGAAACGACGAGAACTATTAGTTTGTACTTGACCTGCCAGTGAACGGGAAGCCAATGTAACTAAATCACCACCGGAGTTTTGTGCTGGTGCTTTCGTTATCTCACGACCATTCTAGATGCCGAAGTCTGCACCGTCTGTACAGCTTTGTCATAAGTACCTTAGTGATGCCGTACAACACTGCGTTGCTGTAGTTCAATCGCGGTAATCACTAGGGCGTGGACTAGTGTCTTGCATGCATCAATTGGGGAGACAGTGTGTGATCTTTGAAGAAATGTTGTACTGTGTTGTAATGTGAAAGTACGTTTGGTGGCACGAGCGTGACACCTGTGACGACATCGATAATCCGCAGCCGATGGTAATCCCGATGCTACGGATGGTCGGTGAAGGGGCAATTTTGCATCAGCATACTTTAACACATGATATGTCCTGGAAATGTTTGCGGTTCCGTGCTACTATGTGGTCAGTCATCCACTGTCTCGCTTCTTCTTCGATGCGATCAGCTGCTTCATAAGCTTCTCCAACCTGCGTTCCAGCGAAGTCATCGTACAGTTGGGTGTAATCTGCATATAGATGGTATTGCAGGTTATGTTTTCTGACGATGGCCCCCAAAGGCAAGGTGGACAGAATTGGACCCGACACAGACCTTTGTGGAATGCTATATTCGATAAGTGTTCCCCGGGAGTTGTGGCCACCAATGCATATTGTCTGAGTCATATTTATCGCTGAGTCACGTTCAACACGTATGACTATAATCGCTGAGAGTCCAGATATTGTCAACATGCGCTTTGGAAAGTATCGAGAATATTGTTATTGTCTAGATGCTGGCGAAATTGTACAGCCACGTGATGCTCCAGTGATAGTTTGATATGGGCTGATAGTTTTACATTGAGTCCGGTTTGATTTCTTCAGTAAAGGTGTAATCACCGCGTGTTGATCTAGAATCGAGCGACATGTTTAATGATTGTAACTAATGTTAGCGCAATCAAGTCTATGTTGGTTTCACGAGTTAAGTAGGAAGTGGATTAATTGCACTTGATTCTGTTTAACACGTCCGTACTAAAGAGTGTATAGCGTATGTTGTGATTCCGGATAACGCACTGACTGTGCAAGACTGTTCACCGTGGACGTCCGTAGCGTTAACAGTTTGTAGGCGTTTATTGGCTAATTGGCTGCGAATTTGAAACATTTTGTGCTTTAAGTAAGAAAACCTTCTGCGAGTTGAGCAGTACTAACCACGGGACTCGGCAGTTTTGGAGCAGCTTTTCTCTTCATCAAGTCATCCATAATGCTAAGTAGCGCTTTGTTGTCTCATGTACACTCATCAAATTTCGGTGAATGGAACTTAGCTTTGACATATTGTATGTGTTGCTTATAAGGCTCACGCAATCCCGGGTATATTAATTGAGTTCGTTAAAAATATTCATCAAGTTGGTATGATATGAGTAACGTTACTGATGTACATTTATGGAGACCTGCCTTGACTGGCCAATTTGTGACTTTACTCTGATTACACTCGTCATTGCTACTGCATCTGCCAATGTCGAGAGACACACGCCATAACGTCAGTGGCGCCACACGACTGCTCGCCGTGACTTTCCTCTTGTCTAGTTGCACAAATCGTACGCAAAACAAGACCAGAATAGCATGTTGTTGTGACAGGCCACTTCGAATACAATTATAGCGAAACAAACGTCATGGCTTGGTTCCACCATATATATATATATATATATATATATATATATATATATATATATATATATATATATATATATATATATATATATATATATATATATATATATATATATATATATATATATAATGTATGATTGCTATTTTCAAATTACAGTAAATATGTGTAGATGCAAAAGTAAACGCAATGCTAAACGAGAATTCTACCAGTAATTGAGAATTCCCGAGATATTGGAAAACGATAGCACACTACATAAGTCTATGTTCAAATTGTGTCAGATGTTGAAAATGTTTTTTAGAAAGAAGACAGCGCATGCTTGGGATGATTGAACGAACACAGTTTTTATGCCCAGAACTTACCAAACAATTCGAATTTAATGGTACTGCCACAGCACTACATTTGGATGGATACCTTAGTTCCCCGTAGGTGTGTATATTGGTAACTTCTTTTGATCTGTATTATTTAGATGAACACAGACTTCATATAGTATGTGAATTCAATGTCGTCTAGAACTGATTGATTAAACAGAAATGATGTGATGACAGCAATCCATTACGTCGAAACTGCATAGTTTGATGCGCTGTAACGATGACCTGAGAATATGTTAAATAGTGAAACTATTGTCGTTATTTCCAACCAAGACCATTGTCGTTATCTCCAACCACTGTCCCGAAATACACGAATCAGTAAAGTGATCCTTTGACGCGACACTGGGCAGGTAATCTCTGCGCTGAGAACAATAGCACAAGTCAGTAACCAAGTCTACAGCGATAGTTTAACTCCTGCGAATCGATGGCATCGATGTAAGAGTGTGATGTTCATTGGTCCGTAGCGTCGATGTAAGAGTGTGCTGTTCACTGGTCCGTGGCGCCGATGTGGCAGTGTGCTGTTCACTGCTCCGTGTAGGCTTTATGATGGCTTTATAATTATTTATTGACTGACGGATTAATAACAGACTGATTGGCGCAGCTGATGAAGAATAATATTTCGGCCGCTACAGCGAGGACTAGAGTACCGACCATATAGGCCGGGATTATGATAAAGGCCTCATTGTTCTCCTTGCCTTTCCCCGTGTCATTCTCCTTCCTGTTCTCTTTGGTGGTGTCATCCATCTTGTCCGTGGTCGTTGTTACTGAACAGGTCATGTGTAAGTCAGTTCCAGGTTGGACAAACTTTATATTCAGTGTATAGTTCCAAATCATCAACAGTTAGACGGGTACACTAAGAAACTATGGGGAAAACGAGATCAAACGGGGATCTTCGTGTGATGACATAAGGCATTGACTTAATTGGTCCAACACTACGTTGGACAAATCTTTGTTGCGTTTTCAGTCGGTTTCAGTCGTTTTCAGTTTCTTCTATTCACCGTACATCCTATTACACAGTCTCCGACTACACAGTGTCCGAATTTAATGATGCTGCTTTGATTTAATTCGAATCTTGCTCGACCGTGTATATTTTTTATTAGCATACATGAAAGCTTTATTTGATACTACTGAATCCGACATGCGATACAGTTTTAATAATACAGTGTATATAGCATTTAATGTTTTGTTCAGGAAAATCATGCAATATATTACATTTGTAATTTTAATCGATGTCCTTCATTATGAACTCTGTCGATATTTTACATGGCGAGCAATATGTAGCACAAGTCACTAACCAGTTATGCAGCGATAGATTAACTTCTGCGAGTCACTGGTCCGTGGCGTCGATGTGGGACTGTGCTGTTCACTGGTCCGTGACGCCGATGTGGGAGTGTGCTTTTCACTGGTCCGTCACTCCGATGTGGGAGTGTGCTTTTCACTGGTCCGTGACGCCGATGTGGGAGTGTGCTTTTCACTGGTCCGTCACTCCGATGTGAGAGTGTGCTTTTCACTGGTCCGTCACTCCGATGTGGGAGTGTGCTTTTCACTGGTCCGTCACTCCGATGTGAGAGTGTGCTTTTCACTGGTCCGTCACTCCGATGTGAGAGTGTGCTTTTCACTGGTCCGTCACTCCGATGTGGGAGTGTGCTTTTCACTGGTCCGTCACTCCGATGTGAGAGTGTGCTTTTCACTGGTCCGTCACTCCGATGTGAGAGTGTGCTTTTCACTGGTCCGTCACTCCGATGTGGGAGTGTGCTTTTCACTGGTCCGTGGCACCGATGTGGCAGTGTGCTGTTCACTGCTCTGTGTGGGCCTCATCGATTACCGACTGGTGGATTTTTGACTCTTTATTGACTGACGGATTAACAACTGACTGATTGGCGCAGCTGATGAAGAGGAACATTCCAGCTGCTACAGCGAGGACTAGAGCACCGGCTATATAGGCTGCTATGGCGATCACGGCCTCGTCGTTCTCCTTGTCGTTCCCCGTGTCGTTCTCCTTGTCGTTCTCCTTCTTGGCGTCGTCCGTCTTGTCCGTGGTCGTTGTCACTGAACAGGTAATGTGTAAGTCAGTTCCATTTAACAATACCATGGCAGTAGTGGTGGTGGTGGTGATGGTAATGGTGGTGGTGGTAGTGGTGGTGGTAGTTGTGGCGGTGGTGGTGGTGGTGGTGTTAGTGGTGGTGCTACTGGTGGTGGTGGTGGTTGTGTTGGTAGTGGTGGTGGTGGTGCTGCTGGTGGTGGTGCTGCTGGTGGTGGTGTTGTTGGTGGTGGTGTTGGTACATAATATAATGACAATACCAATGACAATAGCACTGACAATGATAACAATACAAATGACAATAATAACAACAATAATAATAATAATAATAATAATAATAATAATAAGCAAATACTGTTTATAAATATAATGATGTATAATATCAATAAACAGGTAAAACTTCCAACACCAACAGGTTGGGCAGTCTTTGTATTCAGTGTATCGTTCCAAATCATCAGCAGTTAGACTGGTACATTAAGAAACTATGGGAAAACGAGGTCAAACGGGGGTCTTCGTGTGATGTCATAAGGTATTGATTTAACTCGTCCAAGACTACGTTGGACAAATCTGTGTTGCGTATTCAGTCGATTCTTCTATTCACCGTTCATCCTTTTACACGATCATGTATATTTCTTATTAACATACATGAATGTTTTATGTGATACTACTAAATCCCACATGCGATACGTTTTTATAATATAGTGTATATAACATTTATTATTTTGTTCAGGACAATGATGCAATATATTACATTTGTCACTTTAATCCATGTCTTTGATTATTAACGATGTAGATATTAACGTGTTGAGGCTTCTCTCTTCCATATGAAGCACCATAAAGTTATATAAGCTTTGCTTAGGACATAATTATATCAAATTAATGGAACATACTGGAGGTAGTATATTTTGGTGAATGCCGGAAATAAATGGCGCACCCATGTAGCGGATGAGTTCACTACTTCAATGATCACGATAAACGTATTGTGGGTAGTTCCATTTCTTTTACCTTGAAAGTGTAGGTTTAATTATCAAAATCAAAAATCAAGATGGTAGGTTGCTTAGATGGTTGGATGCTTAGATGGTAGGTTGCTTAGATGGTAGGTTGCTTAGATGGTAGCTAGCTTAGATGGTAGGTTGCTTAGATGGCAGGTTGCTTAGATGGTTGGATGCTTAGATGGTAGGTTACTTAGATGGTAGGTTGCTTAGATGGTAGGTTGTTTAGATGGTAGGTTGCTTAGATGGTAGGTTGCTTAGATGGTTGGATGCTTAGATGGTAGGTTACTTAGATGGTACGTTGCTTAGATGGTAGGTTGCTTAGATGGTAGGTTGCTTAGATGGTTAGATGCTTAGGTGGTAGGTTGCTTAGATGGTAGGTTGTTTAGATGATAGGTTGCTTAGGTGGTAGGTTGCTTAGATGGTAGGTTGTTTAGATGATAGGTTGCTTAGGTGGTAGGTTGCTTAGATGGTAGGTTGCTTAGATGGTTGGATGCTCAGATGGTAGGTTGCTTAGATGGTAGGTTGTTTAGATGGTAGGTTGCTTAGATGGTTGGATGCTCAGATGGTAGGTTGCTTAGATGGTAGGTTGCTTAGATGGTAGGTTGTTTAGATGGTAGGTTGCTTAGATGGTAGGTTGCTTAGATGGTAGGTTACTTAGATGGTAGGTTGCTTAGATGGTTGGATGCTTAGATGGTAGGCTGCTTAGATGGTAGGTTGCTTAGATGATAGGTTGCTTAGATGGCAGGTTGCTTAGATGGTTGGGTGCTTAGATGGTAGGCTGCTTAGATGGTAGGTTACTTAGATGGTAGGTTGATTAGATGGTTGGATGCTTAGATGGTAGGCTGCTTAGATGGTAGGTTACTTAGATGGTAGGTTGCTTAGATGGTAGGCTGCTTAGATGGTAGGTTGCTTAGATGGCAGGTTGCTTAGATGGTAGGTTACTTAGATGATAGGTTGCTTAGATGGCAGGTTGCGTAGATGGTAGGTGGCTTAGATGGCAGGTTGCTTAGATGGTAGGTGGCTTAGATGGCAGGTTGTTTAGATGATAGGTTGCTTAGATGGTAGGTTACTTAGATGGTAGGTTGCTTAGATGGTAGGTTGCTTAGATGGTAGGTTGCTTAGATGATAGGTTGCTTAGATGGTAGGTTGCTTAGATGGTAGGTTGCGTAGATGGTAGGTGGCTTAGATGGTAGGTTGCTTAGATGGTAGGTGGCTTAGATGGTAGGTTGCTTAGATGGTAGGTGGCTTAGATGCCGATGATTCAGGTTTTTACATTGTGAAAATCCAGTATGGCGCCATATATGCTGATGAGCAAACGGAAACATTGGGTTTGTATTCAGTACATTCTAAAGTTTGCAAAAATATGTAGGTTTGTAAATAACAAACAACATTAATCGTGGACAAAGTTAACATGGTTATGACCTGGCTATTGTGCTTTGGGGGTAGGGGAAGGGAAATGTACGCACGCACGCACGCACGCACGCACACACGCACGCAAACACACACACACACACACACACACATGCCGGTAGCAGTTTTGATAACATTATCAAATTATATTTTAAAAGACGTAGACGTTTTACATGCAAAAATGCAATTGTGTGTTTAGGTTTAACTTAATATAATACATCCCATGCAACTAGTAATAAGTTCGGCAGCAATACTATTGTTATAACAAAAGGATAATAACAATTATTATTAAAACATCTGGGTTATCTGAGTTGAAGAAAAACACTTATGTGGTTGGCTGTAACCGTTTAGTGATACCACAATTATGTTGTACATCAGGGCTAGAAATGTTCCAGAGACATCCCCGAGAAGCCTGTTGTTGCAAACCAATTGTGTAGTGTGTGTTGAACGAAACCATTTTGAGCTGGTCTTGGCTCCCGGACTAATAAACATAAGGCAATATGAAGTGATATTTGACAACATTACATTCAGCATACATAAGTGACGCCACAACCAGATGGTTGTGGTTTAACCACTACTCAGCGCCACTTACTTTTGCTGTCACAAGTTCCGGTCCAGAGAGTTGTTCTGCAACACACGCCACATTGCTGAGCTGAGTTGTTACGTTCATTGTTTATTGTTACGTTCTCGAACGCATGACTTACACCGAGCGGCGAGCTGTTGTGTTCTTTAATATGTTTGAATAAGTAAGACATTATGAAACAAAAACATCTATTTATTTGAAATGTTATTGATATGTTTGACACTGATAGTGAAACACAAAAATCTATTTACTTGTAATAACGTTTGATATATATATATATATATATATATATATATATATATATATATATATATATATATATATATATATATATATATATATATTATATATATATATATATATATATATATAATATATATACATTCAACATTATATATATATATATATATATATATATATATATATATATATATATATATATATATATATATATATATATATATATATATATATATATAATATATATATATATATATATATACATATATAAAATGTTGAATGTATGGGTGCTTATATAATACTTCTACGTCGTAGTCACACGTGGACGTCGAACCACCACGCTACTGTGTTCCGCTGGAATTGGTCTTTGCTATATATCTACTGAAAATGCCCAAGTTGTTTCTCCCTGCTGAAGTTACTCGGAGTTCATTTGTGATATGGTTTGCAGAGTAAATAATTCGACGACCATTGATTTATGTTTTCATGTGAGTACGTGCGTGGTTGTCTGTGACGGACAGAACGACGTAAATCACCCGTACCCGCGGACAGTGCAGTTGCCAGAAGCGACACTCCAGTCGCAGTAGGGGTCTCGGACACACTGCGGACACAGGTAGTTGTCACACTGCTCGACGTTGATCTCAACGATGTTGTCGTCCGTGCTGATGTAAAGACGTCGTCCCTACAGAAGCACATGTTGAGGGTAATGCCATTTTATCTTCAAATCAGAATAAACCGTTGGGATAAGAGTACTTCGGACACACGCACGCACGCACACACGCACGAACGCACGCACGCACACACGCACGAACACATACACACACCGTTGGGATAAGAGTACGGCGGACTTAGGCATAAACTGGTTGCCACGGAAACGTGCTGCTGTGTATAATCTTCGGGAATTAGACAGTGCTATATTATAGTTACCTCAGGCGGATATTTAGAAGGACAATAGTTGCAGTCTTTACCTGACAGCAATTGTTTTAACTATCAGTTATATTTAATAGAATAATAACAACATGATAAACGAATTTAGTAAAAAAAAATACTAGCTTCGACCACCGTTAATGAAAGTGCCACTTCTGATAATTCTCAACCCAAAGTTTACTTACAAGTAACTTCATCTCCCATATATGTGTGACGTCTTTGAACGGTTGCCATATCGCCAGAGTTTCGCTGTGGTGTTTGGCGGGCGTTGTCCACTGTACCACTTTGTACACCTTTCCTTGATCTGTCGATCGTGCAAATAGTTAATGTTATGAAATATTGGCTCGATTGTGGAGGTGAAACGGCTCACCAGACATGGAATGATGAATTGAAGAGAGAGTGGTTTCAAGCCGAGATCATGTAAGTTGGATAAGAGGCGAGTTGTAAAATATAATAATTATCGTAATTCGAAACTCAAGAGACATGTGAGTCGTTTAGAAATAACTAAACAATAAGACTATAACGTTGTGCACTTAACTAGCATTGTCGACGCACATTGGGGGGGGTCTTCGTAAATCTGCGAAACCATTTAATGGTCCACCTATCTGATGAATCGTTTTAAAGATTTCATCATACTAGACATGATATGCTGTAGTGTGGGAATTAGCTTTTTTTACAGCTGAAACCCAACATACTTTTAACATAATAATACTCCCTTATTATGTAAAGTGACAGTTCAGCATTACAAAATTATTACACACACATATCACAATTGTGTTAATGTATTTCTCATGTCAAGCATGTTTTACACCTTCACACTTATATCGCTGAAATAAAACATACGTATGTTGAATTAACTGTTTCTGCGACAAGCAACATTTTGGTTAGCTGGTCGATGGATCCATATCTGTGTATGTCATGATTGGAAACAGGAAATGTTTTGGCTAAAATGTAAGTTTACATTTGGGACATGGCAGCAAACATTTGCTATTACATTTGAAACCAGGTTGCAAATCTGTTTACTTGGCAACAATATACACAACCGTTTTATATTTATATATATATATATATATATATATATATATATATATATATATATATATATATATATATATATATATATATATATATATATATACACCATAGATGTCCTAAAATAGCATTGAATTTGTATTCATGCTTATTCAAGCATTTACGAAAACTAGCTGCGGAAAGCCGTAGCTAAGAAAACTCGTGTTCAACAAAAAGGTTTCCCGAATTGCAACTTACAAAAATGTTTAGCTACGAACTTTATATTTTACGTAAGAAGTTTGGTATTTGTTGTTGGTGGACCCGGACCCTGGAAATAGTTTAGGTGAACCGTCTCTGATTGGCCTCTGACTTCCGTCTCAGTGACGAACCAAGTAAAAAAGACGAAGTGATCTGATTGGAATGAGTGATATAAAAATGGCAGGTTCCATGGAAAGACCAAGAAAAAACAAGAACACCGCCTCAAGTGGTGTCTACTCTCACTCATTAAGTGCCCCAGTTATATAATTACAACAAATACTAACCGGAGCCAAAGAAGAACACCTTTGATTCATCCCGTACGTCGACGATGATGCGGTGTAGGAGAATATGATCAAGGGAGAAGTGCGCCTGGCCCGATTCGCCAGTGACGTCAGTTGCCATGAAGGGGTGCCCACTTGCGAACTGCAGTACGAAGTTCACGAGTTGTTGCGAGTCGAGTGAACACTGGCAACAATCAACGAAGACATGATTTGTTTAGAATAATATTTTGATACATGTATGTCATGATATACTGGCGTGAATAAATATAAAAGCATTATAAGTCTTAAGTTATAATATGTCCGATGATTTCATCAAAACTGAATAATACATTTGTACAAACGGGCTAGATACACGATAGATACGAGATAGATACAAGATAGATACAAAATAGATACAAGATAGATTCAAGAAAGATACAAGATAGATACAAGAGAGATGCAAGATAGATACAAGAGAAATACAAGAGAGATGAAAGATAGATACAAGAGAGATGCAAGATCGATACAAGATAGATACAAGAGAGATACAAAATAGATATAAGATAGATACAAGAAAGATACAAGATAGATACATGATAGATACAAGAAAGATACAAAATATATACAAGATAGATACACAATAGATACGAGATAAATACGAGATAGCTACAAGATAGATACAAGATAGATACACGATATATGCGAGATAGATACGAGATAGATACAAGATAGATACAAGAGAGATGCAAGATAGATACAAGAGAGATGCAAGATAGATACAAGATAGATACAAGAGAGATACAAGATATATACACGATAGATACGAGATAGATACGAGATAGATACAAGATAGATACAAGAGAGATGCAAGATAGATACAAGATAGATACAAGAGAGATATAAAATAGAAACAAGTTAGATACAAGATAGATACAAGAGAGATACAAAATAGAAACAAGATAGATACAAGATAGATACAAGATAGATACAAGAGATATAAAAGATAGATACAAGATAGATACAAGATAGATACAAGAGATGTAAAAGATAGATACAAGATAGATGCAAGGGAGATACAAATAGATACAAGATAGATACAAGAGATACGAGATAGATACAAGATAGACACAAGAGATACGAGATAGATACTAGATAGATACAATATAGATACAAGATAGATACACGATATATACGAGATAGATACGAGATAGATACAAGATAAATACAAAATAAATACAAGAGAGATGCAAGATAGATACAAGAGAGATGCAAGATAGATACAAGATACATACAAGAGAGATACATAATAGATACAAGATAGATACAAGAAAGATACAAGATAGATACAAGATATATACGAGATAGATACAAGATAGATAAACGAGATATAAAAGATATATACCAGATATATACAAGAGAGACACAATATAGATACAAGATAGATTCAAGACAGATACAATATAGATACAAGATAGATACAATATAGATACAAGAAAGATACAAGAGAGATACATAATAGATACAAGATAGATACAATATATATATATATATATATATATATATATATATATATATATATATATATATACAAGATAGATACAAGATAGATACGAGATAGATACTAGATAGATACGAGATAGATACAAGATAGATACAAGAGAGATTCGATTGTTCGCGAAATAAGTTTGAAACGAGACGAGCAAAAACAATCGAATTGAGCAGGAACCTTTAATATAACAGGTATGCATATTTCGTTTTTACTTTTACTATATTTGTTTGCGTTAATCCGCAGTGTCGTTTGGAATCTTCTTATAGTGACGTTTACACGTGATCAGCTGTTCACAGAATTAACTATAGTTAACACAGGGCGAAAAGCGGACATTCTTCTTTCCCTTAACACTGTTGACAACACCCGGCTTATTCGTTTCCGATATAACAAACGATCTGTTAGAAATGGCAGGGACGTTTACAAGGTGTTTACAACTTACTTGTGCTTGCTAAGCCGAACAGAGAAATAGTTTTCAATGAAACATTGTTTAAAAGGTAACAAACATAAAAAGCGCACAAGCACCAAGTACAATGAAAACAAAACTGAAATAATTTCTTTTTGAAAAGTTGTATACATTTTACATGTTAAATGTGATATTCCAACGCGGAAGCCTCTTCGCTGTGACTACATGTGTATCATCCAAAACATCAACATCGTAGCCAATGACATGCAGACATTTTAGTTATAAAACAATCTGAACATGTAGGTTGTGAGTGTTCGTTCGTCTGTTCACCAACTTATTAAAGAAGATTTATGGATTCCATGGAATAGCAGTTCATATAACAGTAATTAAAAATTATATATCTATTAGAAACAAAGTCCATTTAGAAAACACTTGTCAACTTTAAAAAAGAGTACTTCTCACTAAATCAAACCGACATTATGAATACATTTTTCACTTGTCGTCTTGCTACTTCTTCTTCTTCCCCCTGCTCCCTTGCGGGGTGGGGTCTACGTCACTTGGTAGCTTCTTCCACTTTCGTTGTTAACTCTCTTCATTTCCCTTTGTTTTCTGCGATGGTCTTCCACATTTGGCCGTTTGTACCTGCCCTTTCCAGATCTCGTTTGACACAGTCTCTTCATCGCAGATTTGGTCTTCCTCTTCTTCTTCTGCCACCCTCTTCTGCTTTCCATGCTCTTTTTAACGGTCTGTCTTCGCCCATTCTTTGCACAAGTCCTGATCATCTCATTCTGCTTCCGACTGCGTTCATCTTTAGGTGTTTTCATGCCAATCTCTTCTCTAAATGTCTCCATCTTCCTTGTTCTTGGGTTAGTTTGCATATTCTTTGTACCAAGTTGTTTTCTGCTCTCTGTATCTTCTCCTGCCGTCTCTCTGTCAGTGCCAGTGTTCCCAACACGTATATACAGGCTGGCACCACGCAGGCTTCCAACACTTTTCCTTTTAGTTGTTTTTTAGTTTTCTGTCCCATATAATGCCTTCCACTCTCCTCCACGCTGCTGCTCCTGCTCTGTATTTGCTTACTACTTACTCTATCCTCACACACTGTATCGCCCAAGTATACACAACTGTTCACTTGTTTACTAAGTAATAAGCATTACAATCAAGAGGAGAAAATGGAGCTGGATTGGCCACGCACTCAGAAAAGATCCAACAAATACAACCAAGCAAGCACTGGACTATAAGGAAGGCCAAAAATCAATTGGAGATGCTCCACACTACAAGATCTTGATAAAGTGGGGGTCACCTGGCAAGAGGCCAAAGCTCTAGCCCAGAAGAGAATGAGGTGGAGAAACATGGTTGACGCCCTAATGCTCCTGAAGGGGCCAAGAGGATTAAGTAAGTAAGTAAGTCAATTGTTTATTGGTCTTTCCGTCAACAACTACATGTAGGTCCACCTCCTGTTTGCCTATCCACATTACTTCTTCGCCTTCTCCAGACTAATTCGGACGCCATGTTTTCAAAAGGTGTTACTCCATTCTTGCAATGTTTTCTGTAGATCCTTTTTTATCAGCTACCACTGCAAGCTCATTTGCATATAGTATCTTCTTAAGTTCTTATTGTTGAGATACTTTTCCACTGATCAGAGTATCACCATAATGAAAAGCAGGGGAATCAAGGCACTTCAAAACACAATATTCCCTGGTTGAAATAGTTAAAGAACTTGTGCAAAAAACAACGAATACAAGAAAACGGAAAGAATAACAATATCAGTTAGAGGTGTATTTGACCAATACTTAAAACATCAACCCATTTAAATTTGAAAGGCCAAATGCCATACCGCCATCATTTCTATCATATGCCCCTAATATATAACAGTACTCGTTGATATATTCCAATCATCTGTCGACTCCGGTCAATGAAACATGGGAAGAATCAATATAGTCAATATCGGTCATTTAATAAAGGGCAACACGGCAGAACAGCCGATTATGGACCAATTTCATCAATACCTGTTGTCTCAAAACTCATAGAAAACACCGTGCGCAGCCATATCATGAAACACATCGAACAACACAACATTCTAACTGACCATCATGTTGGCTTCCATCCAAAAAGATCAATAGAAAAACTAATACAAACTTAATGATATAAAAAAAAAATTTGGTAACAAGAAAACAGTTGACGTAGCAATTGACCAAAGTTCCACGTAAACGACTGATAAAAAAACTCACAGAAAGCTCCCAGCAGATAGTCAGTCATTAATGGGGCTGCATCGACACAAACCATACATGCACAAATGACCTGCTATGCTATACCTAAAATACATGCGACAACAAACTCTCATCACGTGTTCGTCGCTTTGCAGATAACTGCCTTTTATAAAGCCTCTAAAAACATACATATACACATTTCTCATACAAAACGAACTACTCAAGCTTGATAAATGGCAAGATACATGGCTCATGATTGTCATCCTATAAAATACATGTCTTGTTGTGTACTAACCCTAGTGATATATGCCTAAGGTATGGACTAGTCGCGTGGTGATATATGTTTTTTTTTATAAAAGCTGAGTTGTCCCTTTACCCAACTGCATATGGAATATCAACTAATATCCTTAGTTGCTAACAAGGGATGTTCTCAATGGCCAAAGTTCCGAAATGTCTCTGTGCAGAGTCATTTAGTGGCAACGAATTGAGTCTAATGTTTCATGTTACATGCTAATAACTTTTCGCAACGAGGCAAGTATCCAACCAGCCTAATGGTGTGATATTCACCTACCTCGTTTGGACGGGTCGACGGCACTCGACTGGTAGCGACCACATTGAATATCTTGTCGTCGCTCTCTTGGTTTTTGTAATTGCCTGCAAATGCATCCACGATGCGTTCTTCTCTGAAGGAGCAGACGGCAGAGGCAAAAAAACGTTGTCTGAATAAGAGAAAATTATAGATATCTGAAATCTGTCTTGGAAATCGGAGCAGTTACACGTGGTCTTGGTCATTTTATATACATTTCAGACATAAAATACTAACTGACATAATTGTAGTAATAGTTATTAGTGTTGGCGATTCGAATCATGTCCTTGGTACAGAGCAATGAGTTGAATGGGCTATGCCATTTGTGTTCTGTTCATGCATGCGTGCGAGAGAGAGAGAGATAGAGAGAGAGGGAGTAACATATATATATATATATATATATATATATATATATATATATATATATATATAAGAGAGTAATATATATATATATATATATATATATATATATATATATATAATAGAGAAATATATATATATATATATATATATATATATATATATATATATATATATAGAGATATATATATATATATATATATATATATATATATATATATATATAAGAGAGTAATATATATATATATATATATATATATTGATATAATCAATAAATATATGCAATATATAATTATCCAATATATGTAATATGCAGTAAACTCGCAGTCCACCGCAAGATATCATTTTAAGCCCGGTGCTAATATAATTGATATGTTAGACGGACAAAAGGAAGCAGGTTGTACTAGTAAATTCGTTGTCGTATTTACTCTGTCTATCAATTAGACGCAGGAACCAGGCTTTTCCCGCTCATGTGTGTAAGTGTTTATCGGTAACACTTGTGCAATCAGCACGCCAGCAGATCCTAGTAACATATACCTTGCACACGGAAACCAAAATAATGTTTCTAACAAGAAACCGATGTCACGTTGGCGTTACAAAGGTCTGTGCTTGGCTGACGTAATAAAACACGTAAAGATGTGAATGACTCGCTCACTTGGACGTGGTCGTAAACACCCCGTAGTAGATGCCCTCTTCGTAGACGACGTCGTCTGAAATTATATGTCACCCTCTTCGCATAAAGCTATCAGCACCAATAGACAATAATATTGAATGTTTCACATGACATTTAAATATATAGCTCAGAGTAGAGAAAATCATCACAATCGGAACGTCGACATTACGAATGTGTAATATTTTTTTAAAAAGAACATCGTATTTAGAAGTTGACATCTTAGTGTGTAGTGGTGCACGCAAATAGGCACAAGTAACGTGGGGTGTACAACCGCCTAAGTTTGTTAGTCAGTTATTCACGACACTAAGGCAGATAATTCTGTCAGGGATATTACCAGTAATGGGAGGCAGAGTCAGAGAATTGTAGCAAGATGGCGATCTACGCACTAGTTCAGCTGCATGTGTGGAGGAGACGACTCGGATTTGAAGATTTGTGGGTACGTTTTGGGAGAGAAGACATGTGTGTGAGGAATTAGGCTCCATCTTAGCGGAAAGGGTGCGACCGGTTTTGCAAATGAGCAAATGTTAAGAACGTTTGCAAATGTTAAGAACATTTGACATGGCACGTGTAACATCATTTATTTAAACTAGACGTGCAAGAGATTATTAGTGGTGCCTCAAACAGGACAAGACGCCAGTAGTACACATAACTATATACGAGGCCAGTAGTACACAACACCAGTAGTACACTACACTTATAGTACACTACACCAGTAGTACACTACAACACTAGTACACTACACCAGTAGTACTCTACACCAGTAGTACACTATAACAGTAGTACACTACACCAGTAGTGCAATACACCAGTAGTACACTACACCAGTAGTACAATACAACAGTAGTACACTACACCAGTAGTACACCACACCAGTAGTACAATACACCAGTAGTACACCACACCAATAGTACAATACACCAATAGTACACTACACCTATAGTACACTACAATAGTAGTACACTACACCAGTAGTACACCACACTAGTAGTACACCACACCAGTAGTACAATACACCAGTAGTACACTACAACAGTAGTACATTACACCAGTAGTACACTACAACAGTAGTACAATACACCAGTAGTGCAATACACCAGTAGTGCACTACACCAGTAGTACACTACATCAGTAGTATACTACACCAGTAGTACACTACATCAGTAGTACACTACATCAGTAGTACAGTACACCAGTAGTACACTACAACAGTAGTACACTACACCAGTAGTACACCACACCAGTAGTACACCACACCAGTAGTACAATACACCAGTAGTACACTACAACAGTAGTACACCACACCAGTAGTGCAATACACCAGTAGTACACTACACCAGTAGTACACTACATCAGTAGTATACTACACCAGTAGTACACTACATCAGTAGTACACTACAACAGTAGTACAGTACACCAGTAGTACCCTACAACAGTAGTACACTACACCAGTAGTACACCACACCAGTAGTACAATACACCAGTAGTACACTACACCAGTAGTACACTACAACAGTAGTACACTACACCAGTAGTACACCACACCAGTAGTACAATACACCAGTAGTACACTACACCAGTAGTACACCACACCAGTAGTACAATACACCAGTAGTACACTACAACAGTAGTACATCACACCAGTAGTACACCACACCAGAAGTACACCACACCAGTAGTACACCACACCGGTAGTACACCACACCAGTAGTACACACACAGCAAATACATGTCCATAAAACATTTCTGAAGTTGAATTTAAATGCGTGTGTTTAACTGAAAGGAGCCTAGTATAATAAGAAATGCAAACTAAACTAGTTTTATGGTAGACGATGTCGACCCTCACTTAATAGGTATAGCTGAATCGTTATGTATTAAAGAATCTATTCAGGCTTACGAAATATAAGTAGACAGGGAAGCGAATTGCTATATATTAGTTTGGTGCAATGTAGTTAAAAGAAATTCAACATTAACTACTGGATTAGTTTGCCGGATTCCACACATAGACAATGACGACGACGAAAAATACAAAACGCTATAAGGGAAGTGCGCAAAAGGTTAATATAAAATATGTTATGGGGTGCTAGAACAAATCAGGGGGAAAGTGTATTCGTTATAATTTATTACAAGTACAAAAACAGAAACAACATAACAGTAGCATACTATTGTTGATACTGTCGCACAGATATCGACTCTTACTCACGGTAAAAGTGTTATAGCACCGTAGGTGTAAATATACGAGAACCTTTTCAAGAGATTCCAAGTTCAAGAATCAGGAGGAAGGGATTATCCTGCTGAAGGTTAAACAAAGGAAGGGTGTGTGTGAAGAAGGTAACCCCTCCAACAATATGGATTTTGATTATTGTAAAGGTTGTTCTTTGAAGGGCATCAAAGGGCATCATATCCTGTATCTATTTTAAATATGAAATGTGGAATTGGTTAAGAAAGAAAACAAAGAAGGATATCTCCTTCCCAAAGCAGGAGACTTGGCACCTCTGCATTTCTCTTACGCAGTTCATCGAAGTAGAGAGTGACATCGCCCGGGTCGGAGCATACAAGCCGAACCTTGCTGTACGTTGTCCACCGGTTCACCAAGAGGGAAGCTCCACCGCGGTCTGCCTGTCGATATCAACACAGTGTGTGACCGTAGAGTCTTAGAATATTAGGAAACTGTAATATTGTTAACAATAATTTTGATTGTTGCGATGTGAATCTGTAATCTAGCTATAGAGTATGTATGCATTTGCTCGTAGATTAGGTTGTGATGACATTTGAACAAAAAATACGGCTGTTGGAAATGAAATAATGTAAAAACAAAGGCGAAGTGCAAAAGTTAATAACAGGAAATAATCCCAAATTGTTAAATAGCAAAGATAAACAATGGATCAGTAAGAGAGCAATAGGTGTTAACAGTTGGTTTTTTTTAAGCAGAGCGGACAACCTATGTTTAAACAGCGCCGTAGCCAATCGGAAAACACACTCTCTTCACAAAATCAAACATAAACTTCACAATATTCACCAATCACAAACGCCACCCTAGTTATTACAACCAATCGGAAGCCGGATCCTTTTTTACAACAGTTAGGTTGAAACCACGACATGTTCACAACAGCTAAACAGAAACCAGACTCTAGTATCCATAGCTAAGCAGCAACTTGACCATATTCTCCTAATCTAAGCAGAAACTGGAACATCTTCACCACAGTTTAGCAAAAATCACAACACGTTCACCATTGCTAAGCAGAAACATGAACGCCTTCACCGGAACTAGGCAGAAACCAGAATCTCTTCACAACGGCTAAACAGAAACTGGACGCTCTTCGTCACAGCTAAGCAAAAGCAAGACACTCTTCGTCAAAGTTAAACAGAAACCATTTTCTCAGTAACTAAGTGGTTAATTAATTAATGTGACCCTTGTGTGGACGAATGGTGGTCCAGGGCATTATTGTGGACGTAGTGTGGAAATGGTGGCACTAACCTTACACACGCGAGCAACGCGAGAGTATATTCTCGTCGACAGTATTTCTTCAGCAGCCTGTTCCCGGAAGAATAAATACACGTAATCGCCGACATCGAAGGCGCGTACGAAATGTGGGTCTGCAAGCAATGACACGCACATCTGTCTACCTTACACAAACACCCGACAACCTTGCGGCAGTAACCACCACCAAACACTCAACTAGACATTTCAGAATCTGTCATAACTTGTTATTACACCGATGTAAAATATTATGTTGGATTATTGAAGGATCACAAGCGTGTCGAGTTCCGTGACATTATTGTCGACGAAGAACAAGTGACAAGGTATCGTCTGTATTAAAAGAAAATATTATGAAACGTCAACGTATTCCACAACCGCCTATTCGGTAATGAAGCCGATGACACTTAAATAAGTGACTACCAAAACAAATTTCTCTCAGTAAGACCTTTTTGTATATAACCAATATTTCTGCAGAATTATATTTGGTAAGTCTCGCGCTTCCATCGTGTTATTAAAATAAACATTTATTAGCAATTATTTCACTGTAAACGACTAATACCTCTTCCCTGTGCAAGGGAACATATGTACCTTCTCTCAAGATAATAACAATTAATATGCAGCAAAAATTATTCAACAACTTGGGTAAGATGACTCTCATTCTGGGGCAAGTCGTCGATAGAAAATCGCAAACCTGAATAAATTAAGTAATCAAGCAATTATAAATTATGTAATTAACAACTTTCTATATCCTCTGTAGTCTTTGTTTTCCATTCCCAACTGTAGCTCCTTGCTCGTCAACTTTCACAACAGCAAAGCTTTTCTTGATGATATTAAGTTATCTTATGACATCCTGGATATTTCGGAGACCTGGGTTGAGTCGAACACGATTTACGATTGTTTGCTTAACGGATATGAAGTATTTCACATAATAAGAAGCAACAAAAAGGAAGGGGTGACATTTTATTTGAATTGTGCAAATATGAAAGTAATAATTATACATTTAAATGTGCACGAAATGTAAAAGATGATAAGGTATTTTTATTTGTTGAAGGTGTGCGACAAGAAAAGTGGGATATAGCAGATATGACGTACGACAATGATGTAAACACTTTGAATACATCGTATAACCTTCATTGCCCAGTAAAAAAAGATTAAGCATACGTGTAGGAAAAAAACATGCTTTACCAATGGATTAAGAAATGCTTGTCATAAGATGACTTATATGTACATAGCATTTATACAGGGTAGAACTGAAATTGCGGAGTCTCGATAAAAACGCATACAAATAAATTAATGTTTGCATAATAAGAATGGCTAAACAAACTCCAAAGAAACATGGGCGGTTAATTGGCATTGGTTTCGTGTGTAGTCCAGTCTATCTAGTCCAACAAGTTGCCTAACTTAGCCAACATTGCAACATAAACGGGGTTTGCGGTAAACAAGCCCTAAACACACGACGAACAACATATAAAAAATAGATGATAATATGTTGGGGAAAGTTACTTAAAGGGACAGTATCTCGGAGAAAACAGACGCCACTGCCCCATTTAGTGACGATTTCTCTAAATATTTGTTTTGGCTGTCTGGTGTCATGTGCACTGCCACTGGATGTTTACGTGTTAAAAATGGCACTGGCTATTTACCGAGCAGCTCTGGAAATAACAGCCCATAATTTGTTATTTCCCGAGCAAACCGGAAGCTGATTTAACCAATCAAAACCCAGGATATCTCCTATTCCCCCGCGCGGGTGCATTCATTACCTCGGCCGATTTTGTCCACGATGGAGGTGGGCAGGAAATTTGCGTGTTGGACTGATTTTTTTATTGATTAATGAATTAAAAATGCCCTTTTTGGGCCTATTTTAATCTACATTGGACTTGCATTGTCATTTTTATTTTCAGAGCATGCTCTGAAAATAAGCCTCTGATCGGCCCTTATTTTCAGAGCATGCTCTGAAAATAAGGCTGTGCAGCTATGAGTTTATCTAGTTATTTCTCCAAGTTATTTCACCTACAAAGCAAATATTTCCTTAAAAATCCAAATATAAATGTGGCAGATATAACAGAGCTGCTGCTCTAAAAATAAGCCTCTGATCGGCCCTTATTCTCAGAGCTCTGATCGGCCCTTATTTTCAGAGCATGCTCTGAAAATAAGCCTCCGATCGGCCCTTATTTTCAGTCTGAAAATAAGCCTCCTATCGGCCCTCGGTAGGTTTGATAAATACTTGTTTAATTGATGCATTTTAACTATTTGCAAAATATATAACTTGTATGCGGCGACATAAAGATTAATTAATTACACAGGAATCAAACTGTTGTTATCGCTATGATTTTTCAGGATCGAAATTCGGAAAGATCTGAAAAAAGAAGCCGAACCGAGGCCGAGGATGTCGGCTTTACCTTAGGCTTCGCAAGGTTGTTGCTGCCTGCTTTCATTCCATAAATTCAGACTAATCGTGTGTGTAATGTGGAACAAAATCACCCATACGTTATAATATTAAAACGTGTGACACTTTTGTTGATACATGCCGCTTTTGTCATTTGATTAAAATGCAAACTAATGCATTTCGGACATCTATTATAGTTGCATGTCGTCCAATGCCATGGCAACTCAGTAATGTATCATCCTTGGCTTTGGGTCAGAGTTTATGCTCAACTTATCCACAACACCACCACACCCCACTAGTGTTGAAGTAGGTAATAAGAATAATTATATTTATGCTAATTTTTAATATATGGAAACAATGTTATTACCATGTGGATATATTTTAGATCTACAGTTGCAAACAAAAGAAGAACCTGAAATATTAATACTTGCACTTTAATGTTGTAATACTATTAAAACTTGTAAGTTAAAATTTATAATGTAACTATTGAAGTGTAAATTATTTACTCAGTGAACTAAGACATCCATTTTAGCAAGTAGTGTGATGATTTGAGCCAGTGACTTCACTCAAATTATTATGTTATAGTGTCTCTAATTGTATCCATCTGCAAACGACTTTTGATAAAAGATTAGTTCAAAACATTATTATAATGTTGTACTCAAATTTCCACCTTTAAGACAAGCTAAGTTACAAATGGCTTAGGAATATTTTCAAAATGACATGATTTGAAGCAATCCACCATAAGCAATGATGACTCGACTAGATTGGCATTATATGCCTGACATGATAAAACTCTGAACACTATTTACAGTTGATGGCTCTACAACACAAAATACAAAAAGTATGTAAATTGCCTCAAGCCACAGTCAATTCGCATTTTAAAGGCAGTGATCATAGCTAAGCTCTCCTAGTTGATCAGGTTAGTTGCTCATGTGTCTATGCTTTTCAGTTTACCTATATTCTTCTGATATGGTCTCTATGACAGAATGCAATATTCAAAGTGGAATCCAACAAATATGTTTTACTAAATTTAATAACATCTACCATTTATTCAACCATTTGAATCAAGTCCCAATAGCCCAACCTTAGTAACATGAGTTCATTACAACAGTGTTTTCATGAATGCAAACAAATATGAAAGTAGTTACACTACCCAGCCCACTTGTGGCTGTGTCCATGTCTTTCGAGACACTTTCTGAAGGTTGTGATTAAGATGTTTATTTTTATGTAGGTCTACACGTATCTTTCACATATTCATTTCAGGAGTATAATAGGTCTACATATGAGGTTATGTTTGTCTACCATTGTAAAAAATACTTGATAATCTAGAAATACTAAGCAAAACAAATTGACTATCCTATCCTATTATTAATATTCACTTTTATTAATATATGTTGAACTGATGATTGGTAAAATCAAACCACCTTGAGGATGACATGATGACTTTTTACGTAATCAGAAAAAAACATGGTTTAAAAATAATGCACAATTATGGGACATAATTTCCATAAATTGTGTTGTCCACTTGCCCGATGGAATCAAAACAATAAAACTCAGTTGGCCAAACTTAGAGCAATCACTAGTTTTCAATAACATTACATGCTGACTGCTTCACTTTGCTTAGTCTTGCCACTTAGCCTACATTTTACAATAATACCAAATAAAAGTAACCTTTTGTGAGGGGCTTTTGCCAAAATTAGTCTTTATGGGAAAGGTCCAGGAAGAAACACCTGTCAAGAGAGGCTATTAAAAAAAACTCAAGACATACCTATTCCAAATTGCATTCCCACCATAAATGTTCGGTTGTCCCTCGTTCTGATACTGACTTTTGCGCGTCCTTGTTTACGATTACGCCTACTGATTCTGTTTTGTTGCGCCTCTGAGCTCAGGTTCCTGAGGATATAGGCGCCATAGAAGTCAATTATTATTATTATTATTATTATTAGAAAAACTGCTCACAAGCAGGTGCTGTAGGGGTATATAAACACACTGGAAATGTAGAAGACTACACAAACTACAAAGAGGCACTTAGCCTAGCTACAACTAAAATAAGAAAATCCAAAAGAACCTTTGGAAAAAATTGGCAGGTAATATAAAAAATTATAGCAAGGGTTTCTATGCTTATGTAAGGATTAAACAGACATTTCAAGATAAGGCCGGACCACTGGAAAACAACAGTGGAAACATAATGTCAGACGGGTTTCAAATGTCAGAAGTCCTGAATGAGTATTTCAGCTCAGTTTTTACCACAGAAGATATCAGCTCATTTCCAGTTCCAGTTACTAAATTTGAGGGCGATCAATCAGATCATTTAGGACAGTTATTTATAACTCCTGAAATGACAGCAAATAAAATTAAGAAGACGAAAGGTAATAAATCACCTGGGGTTGATGGGATACCAAAAAAACACTGCATAAGGAAATTGTAGAGAAAATTAGTACACTACTTACAAAGTGTTTAATTTGTCACTAGAAGAGGGAATATTTCCTTCAGAATGGAAAGAAGCAAACATTACACTGTTACTTAAGAAGGGATCAAGGAACAAGCAAGAAAATTACAGACCAGTGAGTTTAATATCCGTTGTATGCAAATTATTAGAAACGTTAATTGGAGACCACATGGTGGAATTCCTTGTAAAACATAAAATACTAATTAAATCTCAGCATGGTTCTTAAAACAAGGTCATGTCTAACCAATCTCTTATGTTTTGTGGAAGAAATTACAAAGTGGGTAGATGATGGGTCACCAGTGAAGGTTGTCTACTTAGATTTTCAGAAAGTTTTCGATAAAGTGCCACATCAAAGATTGTTACTTAAACTAAAATCCCAAGGTAATGATGTAATCAACTGGATAGAACAATGGCTTGCAGACAGAGTTTAATAGTAGATGGTGAGATTTCAAGCTGGAAATCTGTTTGAGCGGGGTACCACACGGATCAGTATTTGGACCTATACAATATTTTTAATATATATAAATAATTCTGAAGATGACTTATCTAGCAAAGTACTGACACTTGCAGATGTCACAAAAGTATTCAGAAAGGTTAAAAATGATACAGATAAACACAGTTTACAGGATGATCTAGATAAATTGGTTAAATGATCTAAACAATGGCATATGTTATTTAAATTTTGGGAAGTGTAAATGCATACACATAGGACATGGAAACATGGACGAAAAATATAAAATGGGGGATGCTATGCTAGGTAGAACCACACAAGGAAAGGACTTAGCGGTAACATTTAGTGCTGACATGAAAGTTTCAGCGCAATGTGGGATTGCTGCTTCAAAAGGTAATCAAATTCTAGGGCTATTTAGGAGAACTATCGTGTAAAAGGATAAACAGCTATTTGTACCTCTGAGAGACCTTAGTTATGAAAGTTTGAGGAGATCAAACAGAAGTGTTTAAAATAGTGATTGGTTATAAAGATATTGGTAGGAATGTATTATTCAAACTTAAAGAAGGCAGTAGAACCAGAGGACACAAAGCAGCATTAGTTAAGGAACAGTGTAGGTTGGACATGAGAAAGTGCTCTTTCTCACAGAGGGTGATACATGAATGGAACAAACTTTCAAATGATTGTGTTAACGTTAGTAGCGTGAATATGTTTAAACATAAAATTGACAGATGTTGGATAAGGACGGGCCATACATAAATTATAACATTATTAAACTCTCGATAAGTCAACGGTATCCTTGTTCAAATGCTATCTGGAACTTATAGTTTTGGATGGTAATCTTGTTAAATTTGGGTAGATCTTGTTAAATCTTAATGGTCTTTCTGTCCACTACTACATGCGGGTCCACCTCCTGTTCGCCTATCCACATTACTCCACATTACTTCGGTCTCAAGATTCATCCGGAGGCCATGTTTTCTAAAGATGCTATTCCCTTCTTGTAAATGTAAACAGACATCTAAAGATACCTATCCCACCTCTGAGGATATGAGGATATAGCTTCTTTGGAAAAGAAAAGTACATTTGTGCCAGAGATGTTGCGTTTCTTCTAATATTGAGCAACACTAAGTGAGAAAAAAACGGAAATTAGCATTGCATCAGTAGGCCAGACCATAGCTCAAGCCGCACGCTGCAAAGTCCTGATAGTGCCACTCACGAGTGGACTAGCTATTGAGATACATCATCACTTTGGGTCGAAGTTCCTCATTGATTCTCTAAACAGTCTTGATGCTGTTCTGCTCTTCTTATTGCGAGGGGATGGTATTTGAAATGTCCGCAGCAAGACCGCAAGGAATCGACATCGCCCCGCATCAACCCAGCTAACTTTGTCCAGTTTGTTGCAGGTAATGTCAATCAGGTACTCACCCAGAAAAATCATCACTCACCTTTTGCCAATGATAGACACGAATACGAGTGACATGAGCTGTGTCTATTCAACAGTGAGATGTGTTGCAGCAGAATGTAGGCGACACCGACTGAAGCCTATCTTCACATTTGACCAGCGTTTATGGTGGAAAGCCCAGTTAATCATTGCCAATGAACCTAGTGGCAGCAATGAATTCCACACAGAAGTGATTTTTTGTGTGCTTTCTTGGCACATGCTCAGTGGCCAGGCGTGGCAATATTGCTCTTAGCGGCCTTTTTTATTTATACAAATTAACTGTTTTCCCCGCGTATATTTATCGATATTTGTTGTTGTTGTTTGGGAAGGGTTGGGGAGTTAGTTACAACAAAAATCATTTCTGTTGTAATTTTGCATAGGTTAATTTAAGCCACATATTGACTGTTCTAGTGGTGCCGTACATCGATGTTTTGAGACCATCCGTTACGGACGACTTTAGTGTCTGTACCAAGTCAAACTGTTAGCTGATACCATTAGCGTCGGTATCATGATATGCAGTAATCTACGCCAACGTTTATGCAAATGTCTGTTGCTAAGCAAGGCACAAATGAAATGAAATTATGACGTACTCAGAAATATGTATTTATCGTTAGGCTTGCTGCGTAAGAAGTTAGAGTTGCCAACACTCAGTCGGTAAAATATCGGTTCCGATCCGCCGAAGTCTGTAAACGTCGCAGTGTAAATAGTAGAAGCGTTGCCCGGATTGCCGGTCTCTGGAAGCGAAATACATAACTTAGTTAATTGTAATTATTGCTGCAGCGTGTGACTGTGGAAGTCATTCACTGACACGCTGGTTCGGAATAGCTGTTTGTCAGACAGTCGGCCTTCTTACTGGTCGAGCAGTTGGCCTGTCGCTATTGGTTTTTCAGCCTGGTTACCAAATAGTGGTTTTATCATAACGGGTTCGCTTATCTGCTTCCAATGTTTTGTGGTTGTTTCTAGTAGAAAATACCTTACTGATTACATATCGGACCGCTACCTCGTTGTCAGCCTTGGGGGAATATATAAGTGATAATTCAAAATGGCCGCTAATATATTGATTTAAAAAAAATGTAAATCGTTTTCGCAAACAGATATAAAAGCAAGAGAAAAAACGGTGTACATTTTTTATTTAATTTTTTTAATGTTGTCTTTGATTTTTGTCTTGGTTAATTTGGCTAATGACCAATGGGCAATAAAACGGCGAGGGGGGTAATTATTATACAGGACATCAGCACGGACAGAAGCCGACTACACCACCGTACCGTTATCCTCTGTATTCCTAGCAAATCCTATATATGACACTCATATCTTGATTTTTTAGTTCTGTGCTGCTCACTTAGCTCTTAGCTGTCATTCACTGTGTCCTCTTTTGTAATAGTTTCATATTTATTAATACTGTCAAATACACTGGCTAACATTTACTGCGTTTGCTTATAAACTTGTTCCCAAGGTACCAAAGAGGCGGGAGACTGATATATGATCTGTAGATCCTACTTATATAAAACATGAAAACATAATTGAAGGTTGACGAGCAGCCAAATCACAGTGTTCTTCACGTCTGGTCTCACACTAATACGGGTCTAACTCACTTATATAGATAGCAGTGGAGTTGTTGTCGGGACTGAACGGACATCTTCCATTGCCGCTTGTCGATCGCCCCTCTTGAATGATGCTTAAATCCGTCCTCTGCAATACAATGTACGTGTGGTAGTAGGTAAATGACCTAATGCAGATGCAATTGTAAACATAATAAATGAGCTCCATAATTAAGTGTGTTTTAACACAGCAAACTTGTAGCTCAACCACCTGTCGTAGTAACTCACCTTGCGGAAACGACCCACACAACGCGACAAAGTTAGAACCTTAAAATGACGTCACCTACTTACATTCAGCTCGAAAGTGCGCGGCTTATAGGCTCCGGTGCCGCATACCTCAATAGTACCCGAGACTTCGAAAACATAGCGGATGTGATTTCTGCAGTGATAATCCTGTCAAACACCGACCGCACAACCAAAGTAGACTTTAGTAAAAAATATACCACTAGATTATTATCAGTACACAAGCATGAAACGTGAACGACCACCAAAAAACTAGCACATAGTATTGACCACATGGCTAGAACACCACTAACGACATAATAACACCATCAATCACACAGTAACTGTTAGAACAGACACAACGTCCCCCGGAAAGCCTTAACATAGAACCAACCTCTACGAAGCCTGCCCTCGATTTGCAAACACTTTTCGCAGTAAACGAAGAATTCAGCATTGGAGACTTCTCGTACTGCAACAGAACAACCAGTGTTAATGACAACAATGGTACTGTTGGCCTATGCAGCCAACAAAAGTAAACGAATTTAATCAAAAGCGGTTATGCACAATGTAAGATACTGCCATCTTGAGTCATTAAACCTTCTGAAACTACCACGCGGGTATCTTCACAACGTATGGTCTTATTTAGATTATCGTACCGGGATAACATAGGTGTAAAACTAACAAACCCGAGTGATGTCGTCCGCGTGTAGTCTGTAGATGTGATTCCTGCGGCAAGAAAACACTTATTAAACCATCTTCATTATTACATCGACCTAAACGCGGAGCAACAACTGAAACAACGACAACAAAAACATGACCAGAAGCAAAAACATCATCAGAGGCTACATCCCCAGCAGCATCAGCAGCAGCATCAGCAGCAGCAGCAGCATCAGCAGCAGCAGCAGCAGCAGCAGCAGCAGCAGCAGCAGCAGCAGCAGCAGCAGCAGCAGCAGCAGCAGCAGCAGCAGCAGCAGCAGCAGCAGCAGCAGCAGCAGCAGCAGCAGCAGCAGCAGCAGCAGCAGCAGCAGCAGCAGCAGCAGCAGCAGCAGCAGCAGCAGCAGCAGCAGCAGTAGCTGTAGGAGGAGAAGAGAAGAAGAAAAGCAGTAGCAAGAACAACAGTAACAACAACAAAACATAAAAAAACAACAGTAACAACAACAAAACATAAAAAACAACAGTAACAACAACAAAACATATAAAACAACAGTAACAACAACAAAACATAAAAAACAAAAGCAACAACAGCAACAACCACAGACGCCATCACGCTGTGACACCTGTAATAATCATGGCAAAAGGAAATTAAGCACCAAAACAATAATAATAATATAAAACATTAAACAGCAAGCTAAGAGAACACATCATGACAATGACGTCAAATGTGGGTGACACTGTCACGTTCACTTATGCCGACAAGTTTTTATTTACCTGGCGCCAACATAAAAGACTGAACTATCTTCGCTCAGAGCCATGAAACGGTAGTAGCCAACACCTTCATCTTTAAATGTCTTCATGACTGCAAAGAGACCATGACATCAATGGAATCCAACAAACACACATACCAGAACTCCTTGATTTCTTGCCTCTAGGCGTCGTTGTACAATGTGGGGTACTAACGCACGCGTGCGAAGCATAAGAACATGGTAAAGTTCATTCCAACGGAAGCATTTTGAAAAATATAATATATATATATATATATATATATATATATATATATATATATATATATATATATATATATATATATATATATATATATATATATATATATATATATATATATATATATATATATATATATATCAGTGACTTCGAACATAATATAACAATCAAAGTACTGAGATTTGCGGATGACACAAAAGGGTTTAGAAGGGTTTAAAGTGATGTTGATAAACAACATTTACAAAACTATCTAGATAATGGTCTGAAAATGGCAGACGTTATTCAACTTTGGGTAATATAAATGCCTACACACAGGACACGGGAACTTGGATGTAAACTATAAAATGGGAGATACTGTTCTAGGTACTACTGTCAAAGAAAAGGAGTAACAATAAGTGCTGATATGAAAGTTTCAGAGCAATGTGAAAATGATTCCAGAACTGAAGAACGCCAAAGAGAATGTGGTTTAACAAGCCTAGAGACAAGGAGGTCAAGGGGAGATCAAATTGAAGTAAGATATTAAATGGGTATGAAAATATTGATAGAAATATTTTTTCTCACTCAAGAAAGATAGTAGAACTAGAGGACATGAGGCAATATTAGAGGATTAGTGTAGATTGGATATCAGGAAGTCATCGTTCTCACAATAAACGGATGTAACAAATTATCTACAGATTATGTAACTGCTAGCAGCGTGAATATGTTTAAAAACAAAGTTGACACATATATCAGGCTTGTTAGATGAAAAATGTTGTTGGACTCTCGATAAGCCAATGGCTTCCTTGCCATCTTGTCGTTGCCTTGGATGGCAATCTTGTTAAATCTTGTTAAATATATACGTCAGTTTAGCAAGGGACACATTGCAAAATAAATTGTGAGTTAATCACATCTGGAGATTGCTTATGAAACTACTACAGAATCGTACCATGGATAAGATGTTCATATACATGAATCAACCCATGAAGAAGCTGACACGCATATTATACTACATGCTGTCCTTTTGGTTCACTGTGCTGTACAATTTATTCAAGAAATATGGATGAGAACAGGCACTGAATAACAACGACACTTTGTTGCAGTCCATGGCATCTAGTTGACTCGAACTCTCCGAAGGAAAATCCCGGCATACCATGCAGTAATAAGATATGACATTGTCAGTCAACTGAGTGGATATACCATGCAGTAACAGGATATGGCATTGTCAGTCAGCTGAGTGAACATACCATGCCGTAATAAGATGTGACATTGTCAGTCAGCTGAGTGGACATACCATGCAGTAATAAGATATGACATTGTTAGTCAGCTGAGTGGACATACCATGCAGTAATAAGATGTGACATTGTTATTCAGCTGAGTGGACATACCATGCAGTAATAAGATATGACATTGTTAGTCAGTTGAGTGCACATGGCAACAGTCAGCCTGCAGACACATTCTGCTCTACTGGATGATCTTGGACGTGGAGCTCTTTATGAAACCACAGAAAAAAGTGTGGATGAGATCATTTGCAGAGTATATTCGTCGAGCACTAACGATATAGCCATCAACGAAGTGCGTCACAGTCTATTTCAGATGATAATGATTCTATAGATCGAGAAAAGCCTCTAACTATGCATTGTCTTTCCCAACACATACAATTTGGCAGATTGCCCATCTCCTGATCACGCTTCACCCATCGATAATGGCTGGTAGAAGGATCTCACCAGTGGTTAATTGTACCTGCAGCTGACGGTAGATAACCCGCTAACACAGGTTTCACAGACAGTGTGTACTGCAAATGTAAAAACTGTGCAACTACAAGATGCACCTGCAGATCCAAGCGGTTGAAGTCTATATAGTTCAGTGTGATGAACTATTTGTGATAGCATTATAGGTATGTGTACACGTGCTCGGGGACCCAAGGGAAGGTTCTTACAGTTTTAGTTTAGCTATCGTGCGCACAGTGACAGTGGTTTGAAATTGTGTTTCAAACATTTTAATTTGTTAATCGTTGTTCTACCTTCTCCAAGTTATACACAGTACACGGATGACTAGGCATGGTCACGTAACACATAAGAGAGTACAATAAGGAATAATATAAAAATGTTATCACGATAAACATAATATCTTATTTTAATAGAATAATAACATATAGAGACCAATGAGGGGAAGACTATAAATACTCGAGTACACGAACATTTTGTTCTCCGTTAACATCAAAGTAAGTTTGCTAGATTTCTGATAAGAGCCTATTTTTATTATTAAATATCAAGTTGCATGCCCTAATTTATTGAATATGAGACAAATTATGCAGCCATGTTTTATTGAATATTGCAGTTCACTCTTCTTTATTTTACCACTCAGCCAAACAGTTCTCCTGTTTATCTCTTTATTTCTCTCTTTACAAGCCTGGATGCAATGGCTTCTTGAAAAACCCAACATAGTTCTTTGTCTTTGAAAAGAATAAGAACAGATTGAACATTATTCGTAGAACAGCAAAAGATATTAAAAATGTATTTGTTAATTAAAGAAAGTAGCATATGAACAACACTCTGACAGTAATTAATGATTGATATTGTGGAGTTTTTAAATTGTTTTAGAGCTGACATGTGTATCTGTCTGCAATAACACCTGTTAGTTTATCAAGTGAAAGGTAAAACAGGTAAAGGTAAGTTTTTATATAGCGCTGTATGCTTTACACTTCACCCCCCTGGCAGACCTGTTCATTCCAAGGCCATTTCAACTTCTCTGGGAAGCATTCAGCCACGCTGCAATTACTGCGCGAAAAAATATTCGTTCACATATGTACCACTGTCTGTATTGTCAGATACTCATTCATACAGCTGAGTAAACTGTGGCAACGTGGGGTGATCAAGTGCTGCTAGAGTATTGCTAACAGATTACCTTTGTACACCACGGTTATTCAAAGATGGACGTTATTGAATGCTGCAATTGTTCAGTTAACTATTTATAAGTTGTGCTGATCCCTTGGGTCTGTTTGTCTTTACTAGTTACGAGGCTTGATGAAAGGGCTTCCTGAGAAACCCAACAGATGTTGAGGTTAAAAAGACAGAGAACAGACCGAGCATAAGCCTTCAGTGGAATTGCTAAAAATAATGATTTTGCTCAAAAAACATAAAATAAATAACATAAATATTCTGATTCTTCATAATATATGCATCTTAGAGTCTTATTACAACCAGTTCTGTTTTGATGTTGATGTTATTTAATTTGCGTATTTTGAATAGTGAAATGTGAAATGTACATTCATAACATTCAGAGGTGTAAATAAGAGGAAAAGTGTACGTCCATAACAACTTACTCAGGAACCTGTGACCGAGATACTGGTAGGAAATTAATTAATTTCTACTTTATTTGGAAGCTTACAGTCTAGTGTATACACACATAGTTTTGTTATATTGTTATGTATTCATACTGTACAGTTTTTGAAATGGTTGAATCAACATTCAAAAATGATTTTCTCCGAGTACGTCCATAACGGGGCTAATTTTAAAACATTCCTCAAAAATGTGTAAAGTTGGAGGGTTATCTTTTGGCATGTTAATATATTAGGTAGATTACACATTATGCCCATTTCAAAGTCCACCTATTCCAATTGTATTACACGTCTTGACAAAGTGTCAAAAATTATCTGAAATATACGTCCATAACGCCGGAATAGTCCATATTAACGATAATCACAGCAACTACAAACGAATCAACACACCAGTATTAATAATAATAATAAATTAAACAGTAAACAGCAAGCAAAGATAACACGAAATGAAAATGACGTCGTTCACTTATGCCGGTATATCGTTGGTTACCTGGCGCCAACATAGAAGACTGAACTATTTTCGTTCAGAGCCATGTATCGATAGTAGCCAACATGGTCATCTTTAAATGTCTTCATGGCTGCAAAGAGACCTTTACGTCACTGGAATCCGAACATCATGAGCCAAGTGGGACAAATGAAGGGGGTACGATTTAAAAAGATTTCCATCCAAGGCCCAGATGGCAAGTGGACAAGGAAGCCATTAGCCTATCGACAGTCAAAAATTTTTCATCTATGTGTAACCCACCCTCCTGATATATGTGTCAACCTTGTCTTTAAACATATTCACACTTCTAGCAGTTACACAATATGTACATAATTTGTTCCATTCATTTATTGTCCTCTGTGAGAACGAGTACTTTCTGATATCCATCCAATCTACATTGATCCTTTACTAACGTTATCTCATGTCCTATATTTCTGATATCTTTCTTGAGTGAAAAAAAAAATTTCTATAAAAATGTTCATATCCATTCAATATCATAGAAACTTCAAGTTGATCTCCTCTTAACCTCCTTGTCTCAAGAGTTGGTAACCCACATTCTTTTAGGCGTTCTTCGTAACTAAGGTCCCTCTCTTAGTTCTGGAATCATTTAAGTTGCTCTCCTCTTTATTCGTTCAAGCGTATCTATATCCTTCTTACGAAATGGTCTACGAGCTGTGTACAGTATTCTAAATGAGGCTTAACTATTGCTTTATACAGAGTTATGATTAGCTTTTTTTCTTGTATGTTATATTTCTCCTAATCAACTCAAGAATTTGACTACCTTTCATGTCAACACGTATGTTGTTTATCACCATCATCATTGTTTATCATCATCATCATTGTTTATCACCATCATCATTGTTTATCATCATCATCATTGTTTATCACCATCATTATTAACCTTTCTAAAAAATGTTGTGTCGTCCGCAAATTTCAGTACTTTGCTTTTTATATTATCGTTATATCATATATATATATATATATATATATATATATATATATATATATATATATATATATATATATATATATATATATATATATATATATATTAAGAATAATAAAAGTCCTAATACTGATCTTTGTGGTACTCAACTCAAAACTGATTTCCAGTTTGAAACCTCCCCATCTACTAAACACGCAGTCTTCTGTCAGACAGTCATGTGTCTATCCAATCGTTTGTGCCATCCCCGATACCATGGGCTATTATTTTAATTAGTAATATGTGATGTAGCACTTTGTCGAAAGCTTTCTGAAAATCTAAGTAGATAATATCCACTTTGGATTTTTTTCAAAAGACATAACATATTTGTTAAGCATAACCTCGCGCTTTTAGGAATCCTATGCCTAACAATGGAGTCCATCATATGGTATTTAATTAATCGTTTTAGTAATTTACAAATCACTGACGTTAAACTTACTGGTATGTAATTATCTGACTTATTTCTCGAACCCTTTTTAAATAATGGTATGATGTTTGTTTCTTTCCATTCAAGAAGAACCACTCCCACTTTTCAAGACAAGTTGAACACTCTTGCAAGTGGTACATTAATTTGTTTTACTGTTTCCATTAGTAGCCTTGGAAGAATTCCATCCACTCTGTGTGGTTTATTATCCTTCATTGCCTTTATTTGTTTAGCTACCATTTATGGAGTTACAATTATCTGCCCTAAATAGTCCGATTTAACCTCCTGAAATTTCGCATCTAGAACTGGTAATGAACTAGTAACCTCACTGGTAAACACCGAACCGAAGTATCCATTAATTTTAGGTATTCTGCCATTAAAACACCTTGTGATATTATATTGCGGTATTAAGAACAAGGAATAAAAAAATTAACTGTTAAGGGCCACCATAATTTTATATACTATGTATATATATATATATATATATAATTATTGAGGCGCACATGTACATTATATATTGTAGATAAATTTATTTAATTGACTGATCGATTAATTGATTGAAACGAACGTTTTGGTCATAGTCATCACGTCTGGGTATTTGTTATTGAGTGTGCGGATGTACAAATGTTACCGTCGGATGAAAATGTGACTCGCCTTTTGGAATAATCGATGGAACATCGTCGGCTCCAAAGCGTGGTGTGCGTTGTACTATTATGAATATAACAGTTCGCACAACACTGCCCAACATCATATTAATGCGCAATATTATGACTTTTTCTTTGTGCAAACGTGCACTCACCCCCGGAATCAGACGTCATGTGACGTCTGCGTTGACGTCACAGTGTTGCTATCATGGCGCGGACTTGTGTCCACGGCGGAGGGAATGCTGCGTCCGTAGGCTTGTTTAATCCGAATATATCGACACGTATCTAGAAAGACATATTTAGCGGTACGTGTTAAGAACTTACGTGGCATAATAACATCAGCCTAAACCCATGTGTGTGTGTGTGTGTGTGTGTGTGTGTGTGTGTGTGTGTGTGTGTGTGTGTGTGTGTGTGTGTGTGTGTGTGTGTGTGTGTGTGTGTGTGTGTGTGTGTGTGTGTGTGTGTGTGTGTGTGTGTTTATATGTATATACATACATGTATATATTCATACATACATACATACTTATATACATACTTACATACTTATATACGTACAGGACTATGCCGCTGCTGTGACTGCGACGACGGGCGAGGCGGTTGCTGCTGAACCTGCTCTCTCCTCTTGGCCCTCCAAAGAAATACAGCGCCATGAGTCGATCACAACATGGTACTGTCAAATGTTCTTCTCGTACGTTATTGTCCAGCATCCAGGTGACTGTGAATAGTGAAGTGGTATACGTCTGGGTGACTTAATCAGTAAGTAGATAAGGTGTATGTCAACTTGGTTAGTGATCTGATGCGGTGAGCTTCTAGGAGTTATGCCTTTATATGAGCTAGTATTGTGAGTTTTACCGTCCTCTCATTTAATTAATGGCATAGTTATTTCCCATTGGGGCTTTTTCATTTAAAGATATCTCGCACATTCGCCCCAACATTTCTGATTAATTTTACCATTATTTCTAAGGTTCTGTTTTATATTAAAAAAGACAAATTAATAACTTCAACAATTTATTTATGTGCTGGCCCGTTGGACCGGTGCTGAAGTACTGTTTCTTTGTCCCGTGGGAAAAATGTCTTATGAAACATTTTCCTACTGAGATATTTTCCAGTGGGATATTGGAGGGATGCATATTTGGGTAATATAGGTGGGAGGGTATCATGTCACAAGAAGGAGTTGGTGCTTTCTCGGTGTCGGTCTCGGCGCAGACATCAGCTCGGTGCGGCATCTGCTGCCGGGGAGACGAGTGACCGCCAGGATGAAGCGCCTCGTGTCTCTGTTGGTCACACAAAGACCTGTGGCCGTCCTCCGCGTGGCGCGCACTGCCCTACTGCTCACGCTGATAAGTGTTCACGCTGACTGGCCAGACAACTCGACCGAAACGACACCTTCAGGCATGAGCCTCCTTCATAATCATAACCATCATCACCATCATCACTACCTGCTGGCCGCCATGGATATATATATATATATATATATATATATATATATATATATATATATATATATAGAGAGAGAGAGAGAGAGAGAGAGAGAGAGAGAGAGAGAGAGAGAGAGAGAGAGAGTGGAGGCGGGAGATCACATTTTTAGAGTCACTCAAACTCGCTCAGTCCCTCTTCCCAAATTATTCATTCGTTGTTGATAAATAAAAAACTAATAATAGAAATCAACAACTTGAATATCACTACCACAATTATTATCATCATCATCACCGTCGTCACTTCATTGTGAAGAAATATGAAGTAATGTCTACATACCAGTATAGCGTTTGTGAATGAATGATTTATTATTTACTTATTTATCAACAACGAATGAATAACTTGGGAAGAGTAACTGAGCGAGTGTGAGTGACTCTCATGTGTGATCTCCTGTCTCCACCGTATATAGCCCCATGTCGGCAGATACAGTCACATTATGACTGTCATTAAGGGCAAGTTAAGCATTAAAATGTGTTATAGTTCATGTGATAAGAGATCCACATACCACATATTTATAAATGAGTTGTTATCAGCAACAGGCAATCAGACTCGTTAGGATGCTTTCCGATATTGTGCAGATGTGAAATACGCTCAAGATTCAGCAGGAGACATCTACTCTCCCATGGTGGTCAACAAACTCAAGTCAACCATCTACGCCCGTCTAGTGTAAATATGCTAGTGTCATAAATATGTATGTTGTTTTGATTGCTTGATTTGTAACTGTTAGATGTGTTTTATTTAGAAATATTGGGAGTTGTACGTACAATAACATATCAACTATGTGCGTTAAATGTAGTGCTCCAATTAATAAAGCAACATTGCCGCCAATCAAGTTTTCTTTCAAAATATGTTCCAACCAGATAATGACATAAAAATGCAACCAAAGTCTCAAAATGTCGACATAAATTTTGTAATTTGTTACCGCAAAGTTAATGTGTGTTAATATAGTAAAGTAACCAGAAAACCAATTAATGTTTAGGGACCATGAACTGATCCAGAAACCATAAAATATTAACAAATAATTGTTTGCAGGAAACCAGCTTACCGACTGGACACGAACGATGTCGACAATGTATGTAGAAAATAAACACAATGAAAAATTAAGTTTAATATCTAAGGGTCATAATTATTGACACTACTACCACCATTAATTATAACAAAACACCATTCTGGATATGCAGACAAAAATGTTAAACAATATAGCATAGTCTATGATAACGTAGAAAGGCAATACTGTCAGCTACACCTGCACGCACGCACGCACGCATGCACGCACGCACGCACGCACGCACGTATATTAATAACAATTATTATTATTATAAAAGAGAATGTGTGAACATCCGCAACAATTCATACATGATATGCAATGGGCGCTGTTAGTAGAGAGCACGTCATTGTACACGATGATATACAATGACCGCTGTTAGTAGAGAGCACGTCATTGTACACGATGATATACAATGACCGCTGTTAGTAGAGAGCACTTCATTGTACACGATGATATACAATGACCGCTGTTAGTAGAGAGCACGTCATTGTACACGATGATATACAAAGACCGCTGTTAGTAGAGAGCACGTCATTGTACACGATGATATACAATGACCGATGTTAGTAGAGAGCACGTCATTGTACACGATGATATACAATGACCGCTGTTAGTAGAGAGAACGTCATTGTACACGATGCGACACTTGTTAACAACAAATTGATTTGTGTACTGTGCTGCAGAAAACCGATTTAGTGGAATATCGCGAACATGATTACAGCAATGCACTCGATTGTCGTCCGATCACTGCAAACGGCGCAAGAACAGTCGAGATAGGTGCATTATGACATTCGTGTTGGCACACAGTCACACATGCACACGCACTCGGCAGGAGTAACTTGTTCAGCTAAGTGCCTGTGTCACGTGGAATTCATTCCCGGTGGTAGAGTTTCCCTCGGGTAAACTACCATATGACAGAACAACCTCCTCAATGATAAATTTTCCCCTCGTGTATTAAATAATACAGTAAATCGTTCAATAATCCATTCGAATTTACACTTGTTTGTTATTAAGTCATTACTTTATTACTTTTAATAGGCAAATAAAAACATCGTATGACATACATTATTTATTTTACATTTCTATAAACTAAATGTACACGTTCGAAGCATGACATCATTAATAAACAAGCGCGTGTGACAGCGCGTTTGACAAACAAGACGCGGTCCTAACAGTGTGCATCGTGTTTTTCAGACAATCTGAAGTGTTACTGCCCCCCAAGTACTAACTCAACCCTCGCCGACTCAGTTCACGGCCACCCCGTGTGGACCTGTCCGTACTGCCCCCCACCAAGTTTATAGTTACAAATCAGCAGACTGGGACCAACTCAAAGACGACATAGACAAACTAAATCTTGAGTACTTCGACATCGACCCCAACTCACAGGATATAGACATAAACTGGACCTTTTTCCGCGAACGCCTGACTACCTTGATTAACAATAACATACCGAGACGATACACAAAAGCTAAAACCCACCTCCCCTGGATAACACGTGAACTAATTAGAATGCAGAGAAGACGAAACAAAAGCCACAAAAAGGCAAAGCAAACTGGACTAAACAGTGACTGGGAAAAATTTAAGGAACTCCGAAAGCAAGCTACTAAAGCATTAGCAAAATCCTACAAAGACTATGTTAACAACCACATTGGAGACAGCCTGAAAACTAATCCAAAACGATTCTGGTCATTTATTAAGGCAAATAAACGAGAAAACATTGGCATCCCCACACTTCGAGTAAACGACCAACCAATAATTAATGATCGAGATAAAGCAAATGCCCTAAACAACCAATTTAGCTCTGTATTTACCCAAGAAAAGCACCCCATCCCCCAAATAGCCCCCTCTACTTACCCCAACATCCCCCTCCTCGAAATTGGCATAGATGGCGTAATAAAGCAGCTGGAAAATCTAAACCAGAACAAAGCTACAGGCCCAGATGAACTCCCAGCCAGAGTCCTTAAAGAAACTGCAAAGCAGATAGCTCCCATCATCACCCAAATTTTCCAACAATCATACAACACAGGTAAACTTCCTAATGACTGGCTACAAGCATTAGTAACTCCCATACACAAAAAGAGCCATAAATCTGACCCAACTAACTACAGACCCATATCACTAACCTGCATCCTCTGTAAAGTAATGGAACATATAATCCTAAGCAACATGTGGAAACACCTGCACAAGCATAACATCATTCTCCACTTCCAACACGGATTCCAGTCGGGACTGTCTTGTGAATCTCAACTCATTGAGACAGTCCACGACTGGATGACTACTATGGACAACAAGACCCAAATTGACGCAATCCTGCTTGACTTTGCTAAAGCCTTCGACAAAGTGCCTCACCTACGTCTTCTATCAAAATTGACCTCCTACGGAATCACTGGAAACACTCAAAATTGGATCAAATCTTTTCTATCCAACCGCAAACAGAGAGTCTCAGTTAACGGTGTCCTGTCGGACATCACAGATGTCACATCTGGTGTCCCACAGGGTTCAGTTCTAGGACCTGTCCTCTTCTTACTCTACATAAATGACATAAATGGGAACATCAAATCTCCTATACGCCTTTTTGCAGATGATAGTATTATATATCGTAAAATTTCTTCCAAAAACGACCACGAAATTCTCCAAACTGACCTAAACCAACTCCAAACATGGTCAGACAAATGGCAAATGGAATTTAATGTATCTAAATGCGTCCACCTTCCAATAACAAACAAAACTAAACCCAGCACACACAAGTACTCGCTTTCTGGCCAGCCATTATCCACCGTATCCAGCCACTCATACCTCGGAGTTAAATTGGATTCCAAATTAACCTGGACAAATCACGTCACTGACATAACTTCAAAATCTTCGAAATGTTTAGGCATGATTAAACGAACTCTTGGCCCATGTAAACCCGAAGTTAAACAAACAGCCTACAACATGCTAATCCGGCCAAAACTTGAGTACTCTTCACCCATATGGAATCCCCACACCTTTTCACACATTAAAAGCCTTGAAAGAGTGCAACACTCTGCTGCCAGATTTGTTAAAAATGACTACAGACGAAACACAAATCCAGCAGATCTAATTACTGCCCTTGGATGGCCAACCCTCGAACGAAGGCGCATTATCAAACAAGCCACCACCTTCTACAAAATTCTAAACAACATTATTGAGATCACCCCCCCTTCAGGTCTACTAACTCGCTCTCGAACCCGTGGACAATACATAGCCCCCAAGTGTCGTATAAATGCAATGGTCTTTTCATTTTATCCCAGAGCCATTCGCATATGGAATATGATTCCATCAAAAATTACCAACATAAAAAACCCAAAATCATTTCAAGAAGCTATTATGGAACTCCCTTTCACCACACCTCCTCACCTAAACTGCCTTTAAAACACAGTGCTCAGCGTAAATTTATCCAGGGTGTGGGTATGGAGACTGTCTATGTGTGCATGTGGCAAGGCAGCGACAGTGTCCATACACACAACCAACCTATTAAAAAATTTCGTTAAACATCCTATACATAAAATAAATAAAACTATCAAATAAAAACCATTTCAGCAACATTAATGATGAATGTACCACCCACAGCGCATGCGCACAGTCCACCACAAACTCCTGCGTTAGCCCAAGTTTGGGCTGTTTGGAGTAAACCACTTGAGACTTGAGACTTGAGACTGCCACCCCGAAACATCGCCCGTCTACAGAAACATGTGCAAGCCATCTGACTAGGGTGCAACGGTGTATGTGGGTTGTGGTGTATCTCTGCATTCGTTGTGCTAACCCTACTGTGACACCCTCCTTGTATCCTCGCTAATCCGTCTTAGGGCACGTGTGTGCCCCTGGTATTCAGCTCAATATGCCTCCACCCATACATAAACACAGGCACGGCCCGAGGCTGGGACCACACAGGAACCTAATCGTATTCTAGTTACCAATCAAAACTATAACCGAAACCCCAACACATTAACGTAATGATAGCCCGGTCAGTGTGAACCACCACACAGTAACGCTACCCATGTTATACTACTATGGTCCTATTGTCGTATCTATGTAACGTTGTGCCATAATCCTCAAGTCGAGAAGACAGTGCTACCACCTAGTGAATAAAATAAACAAGACCTGAATGTGAAATAAAATATCTGATGACTGGTCGTTTTTCTTAACGTGATGTGGTCCGTGTGTGTGCTATTGCAGATGTGCGTGTGTACCTGTGTAAAAATCAGAAGCTATGATCGAGATGTGGTGGATAGAGATGGGGTGTGGTAGCGCAACCTCCATCTCCCAACTGTTAATGCAGTCAATCTACCACCTCCCACCATTTTTGAGAGTCCACCTCCCACCAATCCCACCTATTTATGAGGCCAATGTCCCACCTGCCATCATTTTAGGGCGAACCTCTCACCAACAACTTCCTGTCAAACCCTTGATAGAGAATGTGAAGAGGCCAAGATAGAGAAAGGGAAAAATCTTAGTTGTGGTCCGTTCACGCAAGAAAACAGTGGATGAATCCGCGATGTGGTCCTTATCGCGCGAGAGAAATGTAGAATCTGCAATCCGTGGTCCTGTGTGAAAAATCCTTGTCGACGTCACCACAACGCAAAAGTTGGAAGAATGCGTGGTGTGATTCGTGCCGCGCAAGGGAAACATTGAAAGAATCCTTGCCGACGTCACCACAACACAAAAGTTGGAAGAATGCGTGATGTGATTTGTGCCGCGCAAGGGAAACATTGAAAGAATCCTTGCCGACGTTACAACAACGCAAAAGTTGGAAGAATGCGTGATGTGATTCGTGCCGCGCAAGGGAAACATTGAAAGAATCCTTGCCGACGTCACCACAACGCAAAAGTTGGAAGAATGCGTGATGTGATTTGTGACGCGCAAGGGAAACATTGAAAGAATCCTTGCCGACGTTACCACAACGCAAAAGTTGGAAGAATGCGTGATGTGATTCGTGCCGCGCAAGGGAAACATTGAAAGAATCCTTGCCGACGTCACCACAGCGCAAAAGTTGGAAGAATGTGTGATGTGGTTTGTGTCGCGCAAGGGAAACATTGAAAGAATCCTTGCCGACGTCACCACAACGCAAAAGTTGGAAGAATGTGTGATGTGGTTCGCGCCGCGCAAGGGAAACAGTGAAAGAACCCTTAGCGACGTCACCATAACGCAAGAGAACAGTTGAAGAAAGCGTGGTGTGGGTCACGCTGCGCCAGATAGACAACGTAAATGATTCGGCAAGCATGGGCGCATTCGTTCATTTTCGAATCGGGCCTAAATGTGTCTGCTTCTTAAATTGTACAGACATATGCGAAATGCAATATTACAGTTTCCGTCTTCATTTCAATATTCTCAGTGGGTTGGGATAGAAAAACACAGAAAGAAGAAGAACTGAGGATTGAATGCACCATTATCACAAACATTTTATAACGTCCATTAATATACTTGTTCAAATCAAAGAGCATGACATATGTTAGATGAATATAACAAAGACGAATCTGCTACGTTATCACATCGCCATATGTTAATGTCGTGACGAGTAGCTAAGTAGCTATGTGATGCATGAGTAAGCAAAAAAACATTTTGAAAATTAATAATTAAAAAATTTTTAAACAATTGGTCCTTGGGAATTTGCTACGCAACGCAACAAGACATCGTGGAAGAATCTTGAATAATCTTTAACAATCTTGTTTCGTCGTGGACCCGTCGCAGAACTAACACGACTCTATCAGTTTTCCCTCATACTCATTCAAGAAAACCGGAAAAATATTCTATCAAAATTTTGCGGAAATAGTGAACAGGCCTACATTTTATTGTGGTGTGTGTGCGTGTGCTTGTGCGTGTGCGTGTGCGTGTGTCTGTATGCAAAACACCATGCAACGCCAACGCTTTGACCTTGGTTCCTACTGGAATAACATTTGGACGAACAGTATAATATGTATGTCCATGTATATATATATATATATATATATATATATATATATATATATATATATATATATATATATATATATATATATATATATATATATATATATATATATATATATATATATATATATATATATATATATATATATATATATATATATATATATATATATATATATATATATATATATATATATATATATATATATATATAGGTCAAAGTGTTGGCGTTGTATAGTTTTTGTAGTAGTTTATATATATATATATATATATATATATATATATATGCATATATATATATTTAAATATATATGCATATATATATATATATATATATATATATATATATAGAACGGTTTGTTGATACCACATATACAATATGGGAAACTACTACAAACACTATACAACGCCAACACTTTGACGTTGATGTTCCTACTGGAAAAACATTAGGATGAACAATGAAATAGACAGGGGTGCTCACACCAGAGATCAATTAATTGAGTTTACGTTTCCTCTGACCACATGTCTGCCATCTTTATTCTTGGCACTGTATTTGAAACAGCTGGAAGTGACATGACTGAACGCATTTGCAGGTTTTGTTAAGGTTCATGCGGGCAACATGTTTTAACAACTGGTTTATCTTAAGATGGTCACCAATTGTGCTTTATGTCGCGCGAAGCTTGCAGCAAAATGAGCCATCCCAACAACCGTTGAATTTGTGAATAAAATAGTCTGTTAGAATTTTAGTACAATTCTTTGATTTTTTTTCAAATCATATAGCGAACTTTCGGGAATATTGACCAAAAACAAAGAGATGCAAATATAGCCATGCTTGAGCGTTATGCTCCATTAAGACGATTATGTAATTCTGATGGTTACTATTATTCACAATTTGTCAACGTGCATGAAAACATGAAAATCGTAACTTTGAAGATGGCTATCAATTGCGTTTTGTGAATTGTGACTGGAGTATTTTTGATTCAATTAAAAATTATATAAAATTAACAACCTAAAGATTGCAAAATCGTTCACGCTGTATGCCTAGCAATAGGATCACACAGACAACATACAATTTAAATAAACAAAGAAAATTTCAAAATGATGACAGACGATGCCACGATCAACAACACAGAAATTACTGCGCCAGAATGGCGACGGTACGTAGTTGCCTTATTGTCGTATCTCGTTCTGTTCGAGATTTGAACCCGATCGTGTTATAAATAGCTGAATGGCAGAATTGAAAAGCAACGGTCGACAGGCTGGCTGGCAGCTACACACAAATACCGGGGAAGTTTTAAAACTAATTATGATTATTATTATTCTACAGATGAAGTTGTTCTTTTCCGAACTTTGATATTATATTAACATATATAAATGATATATTATATATTAAAATTAAGGTAGCAGACCCCCAATGGAACTACAGTAAAGCTTTTAAGTCATTACCATAATTCTATTAGACCATTAGAATGCTCATACATCGTCCTAGTAATGAAAAAATTTTTAAAATAAATTATGCAAATTAGCTTACAAAATGGCCACCATTGACAAGATGTATGAACATTTTCAAACAACATATCTTGAAAAGTACAAGTCAAGAGTTACTGAAATTAACACACAACTTTTATTACACACTGTTGCAGGGGATTACGAAAGAATACTGCAAAAAAGTAATATTTGCAAGTGTTAGAGACACAAATTCAAATTTTCAACAAAATCCAACCTAATTATAAATTCAAACGCATGATACATCAATTGTAAACATACCAGAGCTAAATGCTCTCGTCATTCCTTCAAGCTGAATGTTATATATGTCTGTTTAAAATTTGAAGTACATATCTCTAAAAATGTCAAAGTTATGATGTTTAAAACATTTTAATAATGGCAAAATATTGATCGTGAAAAACCGACCGGAAAGTCGAATGTCAAGTTAAAAAGCGCCTTTTCTCAATTGAATGTCTACTAAAACTGCATAATTTATTTTAAAAAAAAAATTTCATTACAAAACCGATGTATGAGCATTCTAATTGTCTAATAGAATTCTGATAATGACTTAAAAGCTTTACTGTAGTTCCATTGGGGGTCTGCTACCTTAAAGATTACAACAAATCCCATACGGGCAGAGCAGGTCTTTCGTATGGGCATTTTGCCCGTGAATAGTTCTCCAGGATTGGTGCCTACATTTTTTACCTTTCATAATTCTTTGGCCACCTTTTGATGGATAACTATATCATAAATACATTAGATATATTCCAAAGAATCAGTACTATCAGAGTCGGACACACGCGGTTTCTACATTTTGAGAAAATTTTACTAAAAGTGAAAAAAGGTCTGCAAATGGCGGCCTAAACGTTTTAAAGACTGGGTGTGTTTTTCTGTTTTGTTACATCACACTGCAGCTGTAAAATACCCGTCCCGCGGGTACAGGCAGTGTCACGTGTTCGACGCGTCTTCAGTCACAGCCACGTGCAGTTTCCTCAACCGCAAACCGAAAGCACTGTACAAATAGTTTACAAATATATCAACTTCCTCACAGCAAAGTAGCTGGAATACTTAAAGTTTAATCAACCTTTTTTTTCACTATTTCACACTTGTAACACACGGACGGCCGATTTTCAAAATCAAATCCTGATCGAAGAAACGTCAACAACAAATAATGGCAAACTGCAGAGTAAAGTTTAGTAACACATAGATTGATGACGTTTAGTAGTACTCAGAAATATGTGCAATGTCCGTGTACGCACGGGACGACTACGAGACATGTTCTTCGTTGTGAACAGTATACTTGATTAGTCCGTGTACGCACAGGACGACTACGAGACATGTTCATCGTTGTGAACAGTATACTTGATTAGTCCGTGTACGCACGGGACGACTATGAGACATGTTCATCGTTGTGAACAGTATACTTGATTAGTCCGTGTACGCACGGGACGACTACGAGACATGTTCATCGTTGTGAACAGTATACTTGATTAGTCCGTGTACGCACGGGACGACTACGAGACATGTTCTTCGTTGTGAACAGTATACTTCATAAATCATCAGTAAGCGCAACCATCGTCAATCGAGGTGAGTAAATAAAAACTTTCACAATTTTTTTGTCTATTATACTGAAGATATTTTACATATATATTAGTTTGATTTGTACGCCTCGTGCAATCGGAAAATGTAAATCGATCGGTCTTCTTTGATCGCATGATTGTCGCACGTAAATTATACGTCATCGGAGGTTGATGGAAGTTGTTTTCTGGCATTTGAACTGTTCTCGCGATGCTTGATTCTTCTTTCAATGTCAACCGGTATGGATTCAAGCGAAAAATAACTGTTCGTCAATTAAGCATCTTTTCGTTTTCTTTGTTGAATTTGTTTGTTGTCTTTTGTTCGTTCAGTTACTTTCATATTTTATTTCAGAGCTGGTCGGTATATGCTGGTAAAAATCGCTGTCAAGCGGGGACAAAAGACTGTCCAAAAAGAATAATGCTTCGATATTTAGAATAGTACATGAACAACATATCTAATTTATTAACACACTTTTTATATCCTTCATACATTGAACACTTTCACCAGATTACAACTCGTGAAAGGTGATATAAGAACCATATATATATATATATATATATATATATATATATATATATATATATATATATATATATATATATATATATATATATACATACATACATACATATATATATGTATATATATATATATATATATATATATATATATATATATATATATATATATATATATATATATATATATATATATATATATATATGCGTCGACTCGTCCACTTTCAATATCAGAATGCTGCCAAGTGAATGTCCCTTTAACTATGCAGCACATTGTGCGACGACTTGTTAGTTGATCTATTGCCACAATGACCTTTTAACTCTCTGCAGTAACGATTACTAATTAATCGTATGGTCATATCAATCTTAAACGCAATAAATGTCTAAATTAATTATGGCATGCACGAGATGGTTATTAAGATTGACTAAGCCCCGTTAATAACGCTTCCGTTGTGTTTCGTGTTTTGGTGGGTTAGAAACTGAGACAATTATCCTTCCCGTCAGGTCACAACACATTATCGAGATAAGTACTATTTTTGTCAATTCTATGTATCGGTTAGTTTGAATATATTGACATATTTAAAGCAGGTGCATAGAACGAAGTGTATGCCGAAGTGTATGACGAAGTGTATGCCGAAGTGTATGCCGTTAGCTGTAAGTAGTAAACATCGGCCGATGTAGTTGGACGGTGTGTGAAGTTATTAGGGCCTTGTGCAATCTGAATTAGTCACATGCGAGGTTACATATTATGTCAATGTGTATATATTATGTCAATGACATGTATTATAATGCTAGACAATTGCTTTGAGCACGTCTTCGATCGGGCGTAAAGTGTGCACGTGTGCTGCCGCTAACGGCGACGGACGCTGACACGTGCACACTTCATGGTCGACGGTGGATCGACACATGGTCGTTGGCGCGATGTGATGTGTTAGCCGCGCCTGGCGCCTGGCGCCTTCCTCTTATTATTGTGTATACCTGAGGAGTCATGACGCAGCCCAATTCGACAATCCACTGAGGTAGGTTGTTCGTGTTGTATGTTCGACACACAGGACTCGAATAGCAGTGCATGAGACTTAACTGTTAATTGTCAAAGACTAAATGACGGAGTTTTATCGATTGAGCGAGTTTTATCGATTGAGCAACGACAGAGAGTCCAGAAGGTAATGAACAGTTATTTAAAGCACAATGATAGCAACAATATATATGATTGAACAGGCGCCGAATTATACGCGACGATTAGCCAAACAACAATATTTGTGATTATAACTGTTACTAATTAAACAGATTTTCTTTCGACAATGGTCGTATGCAAAATAAGCTATTTCGATTAGCTAATAATATATTATGCAGCCGTACCTAAATTATGATATTTCTAATATGTGTACCTGCGCACAAATGCAATGACGCTACGTAAATAGCTAGGGCATCGACGTCGTAGACTAGCATGCCAGTGCGTTCGAGGCTTCCTGGTTGTCAGCGATTTGCTTCCGGCAGCTGATAGCGTCCAAGAGCACCTGAGGACACTGCTAGCTGTGGCTATTCCATCTAGTGGACTCCCTCCCCGCAGTCTCGTACAGATTGCCAATGATGCCCATGTCAGCATGTGTTCTGCGAGTGTGGTGGGTTGGGCCAGCTCCGCAATATGCAGTAGCGTAATTACAGCCACATCCTGTCCGAGGTCAACCACAGATACGCTCACTACGATTACGGCAAGAACCGGCCATAAATACGTCATTCTCCATAATGACAACCCAATCCTTCAGATCGTTCATAATGCGTTCTTGTTATTTTATTGTGTTAAACTATGTTTTTATTTGGAAAATAGCTTAATGGTGGATGTCAGTGTGACCCAGCATGCGCCTGTCGTCGCTTCACTTAATCCAGTTAGTGGTGTCTACGCCATGGACCTGGAGTAGGTTATATCGGGAGCTCCGTTAATTCATGTTGATTCAGTGTTGATGACGGCGCACATGGCGAGTTCGCTGCATGCCACACTATTCGTATCGGTCGTCAGTTTCGTGTGTCTGCGCGTGCGTACGTATACGCGCTTGTGTTTTATATGTAATGTTTTAAGTGTAATGTTTTAGGCGTAATGTTTTAAATGCAATGTTTAAGTGCGTACGTGTACGTGCGTGCGTGCGTGCGTGCGTGCGTGCGTGCGGGCGTGCGGGCGGGGGGCGGGCGGGCGGGCGGCGGGCGGGCGGGCGGGCGGGCGGGCGGGCGGGCGGGCGGGCGGGCGGGCGGGCGGGCGGGCGGGCGGGCGGGCGGGCGGGCGGGCGGGCGGGCGGGCGGGGGCGGGCGGGCGGGCGGGCGGGCGGGCGGGCGGGCGGGGGCGGGCGGGCGGGCGGGCGGGCGGGCGGGCGGGCGGGCGGGCGGGCGGGCGGGCGGGGCGGGCGGGCGGGCGGGCGGCGCGGGGGCGGGCGGGCGGGCGGGCGGGCGGGCGGCGGGCGGGCGGGCGGGCGGGCGGGCGGGCGGGCGGGCGGGCGGGCGGCGGCGGGCGGGCGGGCGGATTAATTATTTGACCCAAAACGCCGTCATTTCGTTTTAATGTTTGCACTATAGGCCCTACGCCCTGTCTAGTTTTTTTTTATTCAAATACAAACCTCAAGCTTCCAGCTGACTGTATAACTGATATGTGTCAATACTCCAGGCTAACCAGTAACATTGTAAATATACACCTGTACTGTTATTAAATAGTGTTCTGCCAGGTAATGACGATATAATATTATAGATAGGTGGGTGTATACAAATAATTCCCTTTTTGCGTTGCCTTCATCGCTTTAATGACAATCGTATTAATTGTTATATAACAACCGTTCCAGTACCGCAGCAAAGAATAGCTGAAGCTGTTGCATAACGAAAGGCACCATCAACCTAGTCGCGAATTATGCATTCAGGTCGCGTGTTTACACACTTATGCAATTACATAACTACCGAGCGTCTGTTTACGAGAAGGATCCTCTCTAGTGTGTATAACGCTTGAGTAGTCAATGTATTACCTTCTTCAGTGATCAGCGCTGCATTTATACCATTAATGTTGTTGCCACGTATAGACAGTTTATGGTGGTTGGGTCGGCTAGCGTGTAATTTGATTTTTTCATTGTTTTCTTCATAACATGCTAGGATATGCTGAACCAAACGTCGACACCACAAAAACCCGGCACTAACATCATATTTCGCCAATCCATCCTTTAAAAACGCAGTCCTTTTTAAAATCCCTTTGAGTTCCAGGAAAAATCGACAGTGTTTCCATAGTAACGACCGCGTGCGCTACGGTGTTCGAACCAGCTGCATATATATATTCGTTCGCCGTGAAAGCAGACCACATTGTCTGGTTACTGTAATGCTAGTACACATTAGTATTATATCTACCTAATTAAATAATGTAGTTAAACAAGCAAATGTCAGCGTTCAGTGAGCGTTAACGTGGTTTATCGTGCCTTTGACACGAACGGAAATGCCGAATCGTGTGTGACCGTACACACACCCCGCCACGTGTTTCTTAGATAGCTGGCGTAACCTGATACCATAGACGACAACACGTTACAAGTACAGATTCAAGGGTTACTGTGGCGGCAAATTAAGGGGACATGTCAATATTACAAATGGTCAATATGTTTTCTCAACAATACATAAACTGCCATTGAAAAACCGAAAATTTCAACACAAAAACAAGCATTTGTTGAGATTGTGTTTTCATTAATAACCAGGAAATGATGTTTACAATATTTTTTGAGAAAAACTACAACACCCACGACGTTGCAATTTTGCGTATGAATGCGTCAACGCAATACAAGTGTAAATTACGATTGGTGAAGGGTTTGTGTCAAAAACATATATATTTGTTTTAGTCGCTATTTAAACATTTACAAAAATGTTTTAAAAACCTTGTAATATAACCAAATAAATGAAAAACTCATATTTTTTAAAATCAGGTATATTATATAGTATTTCAACTACAATATGTGAAGAAAGCTACCTTATATTAAACGAATCTAGAGCATGAAAAATGGGAGAATAAAATTAACATTGTCAGTGCGTTATGAGTCCTACCTCGATGTCCACATCTTAGTAATACACTTACTCACATTGTATTTGGCATCATTAGAATTGGCTGTGCAGTTAGATTTCGCCTAATAGGTTACTCTAGCTTTCAACAACTCATGAAAAGGTCGTCAACATACATTCATTCACCTAGATAAAATATATATACATGCGGAAAAGTATTCTTCTTATTTAATGGATTCGACGTAGCAAAAGGTGACGTCATATGTAGGCTAGTAGGCGAACAGTAGACAAACATAAAAGGTTAGACTGTACGACTGTGTCCCGACATGAACTCTATTCTCAACAGAGCACGCACCTATGTTCAGCTGATTACCTCGTTAAACCCCAAGTCCGTATTGATCGACAGAAACTGGCTTCGAATGCGATTGGCTCCTTGTCGGTTGGCTCTCGGTCGGCAATGGATCATGACCTTCTAAATAAAGTAATGCTAATTAATGCTTAATGCCATAAACAGTGAACATAAAAACAATGAGGAGAAACTTACTTTTGGACTTCGAGATTTTATTGAAGCATGTCTAAATATTTATATTTTATTTCTACTTTCTTTTTTGAGACCCAGTGAAATGATTATTGTTTTTGTAAGAGTGACTGGGTTACCCGCGAAGCCATATATGCGTCATGTTATAAATGATTAACTATCAATGTATTATGTGATTTTTTAATAGCTCATGAAAACGTATCCGCAGAAGACCTGACACATTATGTAGAGGCGCCAAGAGAAAACCAGTGGCTCGGGTGGAGGCTGATGTGGTGTGACGTATAACACCAAGTGGACTATTCCCGGCACGGGTAGTCTCATGTGGAATAGCATTTACTATAGATACCGAGGAGATGATAACACTCATGTATAGTCACATCTGAAATAGTGTGTTATTTGACATCACACTGAGTGCGATCAGAACAGAAACGAGTGATATATAATGCTATATATGTTTGATAAGTTGCAGTTCAATCTTCCAAGTTTGTTTCTTTCCGCTTTACTTACACAGCCTTTTAGTTTGTCTTACATTTACACATTATACACGGGCGTTCGTGTTTTCTTTGAAAGGCCCGCTACAAATGGTAGATCATGTCGACTTCAGGTACATACCAGTCCACTTTGGCGTGAGCACACAATGAGAATTCCTGGATGCTTTGGGTGCATCAATCAAGTAACCCATCACAACTCGAGTGTATCATGACGATTGTGTTGGTGTTGAAGAGAGTTATCCATATTTGAGCAGTAGATGCACTCAAAGGGGTGTCTCATAATAGTGTCGTTGTTGTAGGTGACTGAATGAATGATGTGATTTCGACCCCATGAGACGGACCCGTCATCTGAAGCTGTATCATTCGTTCGTCTCTCGATATCAGGCAAGTTTTTCAGAAAGAAATAAAACTCTGTCGTTTTGTTCTTATTCTAAAGTGCAAATGTTTTTTCTGTATCACTGAACATGCATTAAGTCACTACTTGCGTTGTAGCCAAACCGTAGTCATGTTTACATACATTCCATTCTCTTCCAATGTGACAGGGCCGAATATAGATTATAAATACGCTAGGTCTTGTTACAACGTTTGAGTCGAAGATAATTATTAAGTTAATTAGAAAATCAGTATGCATATATATATATATATATATATATATATATATATATATATATATATATATATATATATATATATATATATATATATATATTTACGGCGAAATGTACAATGATCGTTTGGTGCACATGGCAGCCCTGCAGGGCCACAGAACTCGCGAGTGTGTTATTTTCTTGACGGTGTAAATAAATATGTAAAAGACAAGTCGTAATGTTACCTTCTACACGAACATATTCGTCAGTTACTGTAGAAGTCAATGTCTACCATAATGTTTGTTCTGACCAAAAGGTGCACACCCGACACTTTTCCAGAAGACCTAATACGGTATCAGGTTTTAATATAATAATACTGTATAAGATCATCTGTTACAGTATATCTGCATGTATGCCAACTTTTACGGTTTATCCGTAAGTTGGACGTATTTTCTGAAAGTTTGCAGTCTCACTGATGTAGGAGATATTTCTTACGGTTTTGTGCGTTTCGAACAAGGCTGTTTTGTGTTACGGGATACAGCCGGTGTTTGTCAAACAGCAGCAATAACATATCAAAGCACGTCCGAAGAGCGACCCAAGGCAAGGGATAATTTAGATGTGTACAATCAGCTGCGCCAAAATCTTGCTAGACGCAATGCATATATCCCCGTGTGTACGTCCTTCTTCCTGAGCATGCGCGTCAAATAGCGGACGTAGATAATCATACGGGTTCGGTTGCGGTCTTGCGGATTTCTGTTACAGGTGTGCACTACTCAGGGTTGACACCTGTGTGTTTGCTATATATGTGTCCTTCAGCAGCGGAAAAACAGGATTCATAGCTGTATTTTTAGCCACGAGTAATCAGATGTACCTGCGATAACACGTGCGAGAAACCGAATAGTTACATCACATTTACGACTCCCTCGTCTGTCTTCGTTTATAGCGGCTGAGCCTTTCACGGATTGACTTGTGATCAAATTATGTTTTGGACGCGGTCAGGTTTCTACTCAGGGCAGTCGTTGGCATATGGCGTCGACTGGTTTGTTTCCTGCTCGTTATTAACAATTCCACTCGAAGACACTCAAGCGCACAAACAATCAGCGAACCCGGACAAGCGCGACCTTTTCTAGCAGATCACTTTATGCGAACACCACTGCCAATTGACACACATAATGAAGAATACTGTCCACCAGAGCGGCGTAGGTAGTTATGTGCACGTCACGGCACGCCGAAACGGAACGTTTCTCTAACCAATTACTGTAAAAAAATGTAAACATATTTTGTAAATGTTAATTTGAAAAAGCAGATACTAGTAGATTGACGGAAGGACGGATGGGAAGGGGTACGGAGGAAGAAGAGGTGGTGTGGTTTGGATGGCAGTGTTGTAAGAAGACGGCGAGAGAGAATCAAATAGGGAGGCAGAAACTACCAAAAATGTGTTGAGTGACCGAATGAATTAGTGAGTGAATGAATTAGTGAGTGAGTGAACGAGCGAGTTGTTGGCTGGCTGACTGACTGAACAGTTACAAACACGATTAATTGACGGTAGAGTTATCACAAACGATGTTACTGATAGTATTATTAATGCCGTTGATAACTCCTCTTCACAGATCCGTGCCCGGTCTAAGGACAGTGGACTAGGATGGAACAGCAGACGAGTGCTCCCGAGGGAGGCTGGGGGTGGATGGTCGTCCTCGGCTCCTGCATCTCTCATCTACTCATGGTAGGTTACCCACACTTGGGCTGATAGCATGCTTCCCTGCTACAGGCAGAATTATTAGCTTGCACAAGTATCGAAAATTTATTCCTGTGACGACATGGGTCGCGCTTACACCTCCGGTCTCTGTGGTCAAGTAAAGTTGCATTTGACCATTTTGAACATACGTCTTGCTGGAGCAATCGAAATCTTGGCACAACTCTGTTTATGTAAACTTTTTTGTATCTCTTAGATACGTTTTACCGGTGCACAGAAACCCGTAAGCCTAGACGACTCAGCGTTACCGCGTGTTTATGTTACGATGGCAGCGGCAGGAGCAAGCCATTATCACATTATTATCATTATAACCCGTGTGACAGCTGCTCCGTTGTTTGCGTACACAGCCAAGTTAACAGACAACAGCACATGTGTACAGAACCCATGCCTGCTGGTATTTACTGTAAACACCAGTTGTGGGTTTAGACGCGTACAGCATTGCACCAGCCCGGGAAAGTATAAGTATTCTTATGGGATTTGCAAAATAGTCTTGCTAATAGTTGATTCAATCAGTAATATAATTATACAGTGACTGAATTAATTGTTTGATCGCATCGATTTGTAGTGCACATAGCTTTACCAAATTACGAGAAAATGTGTTGCCACGTAAATAATCTCACTATATTCGGGTCGTCGATGATAAATTGTCGTGTATGTCAACAGGGCGCCATCGTTAGGTCCATGGGTGTTATCTACCTCCTGCTACAGGAGAGGTACGACACTAGCGCTACTATGACGGCGTGGTTCACTGCGGTACCACTGTTGCTGTGGACAGGACTGGGTGCGTAGAACCATATAAACCTACTGTGTTGCCATTTACTCAAAGGTGAGGGTGTCACATGTCACAGCTCACAGTAAGCATGGCCACCCCACCCAAGGCCACCATATTCAACTTCCGATGTCACAGACTATGGACTGTTTTTAATTTTGTAAAGCAAGTGTCGACGTACATATCTTCTTCTTTTTCTTCTGTTTCACCTTGATCCCCTGAGGGACGAGGGCCACATCACTTAATGTTTCCGCCCTGTCGACGAGTCGTCTCCATCTGTCGCGATCTTCAGCCATTCTTACCTTTCGAGATCTCTCTTAACACTAACCCTCCTTCTCAACTTTACTCTTCTTCTCCTTCTACCATCCTCTTTTATGCTCTCTTTCTCTTCTCACCAATTTACTACATGTGTCTTGACCATCGCAGTCTGCTCCCTATTACTCTCATTATCGCCGTAAACATCTTAGTGTACGTTACGTAGTTAACTGTTTCGATAGATAGCAATACACGTTTCATTTCCCTCATCATATTGCATAGTAATTTGTGACTTAATTGTCATTTGATCGATCGGCTAACACGCTTGTCCGAGGTGCGGAGTTCGCCATCAATTTGTACAAACAATGCTGATTTCATATCGTCTATACACATATTTGTTGCCGTCAAGACAAGGGAGTAGTTTGGTGTGAAAGAGAGTTTCGGGAGGAAGCTGGTGATGATCCGATTAAAGCGGGCTGGACCCGTAGACAGAATGGAAGGCAACGGTTGACGAAGAGAGCGGATGCGCTCAGAATGAAAGGTAGAAGGAGAACGGGAGGTCCGAGACTGAGATGGGAGGACGGCGTGCAGAGAGATTTGGTGGGAGTGGGATGGAGAGGGGACGGCAGTGAAACGGGATCAGTGACAGAAGAAGAAGGAAAACAAATTCGATGATGGGTGTAGGTGCTAGTCTCACCACGGACTTCGGGGATAAAGAAGAGAGCGACGTTTGCAGCCGAATATATTTCCGGAGAAGAGCGAGTTTTGTAAGCATATATGTACAAATTGTTGGCGCGGTCACTGATAGCGTTGTGTCTCGACGTTGTTAGGTCCCCTGACGACGGCGCTGTGTGACCGCTTCTCCTGCCGACTCGTCACAGTCTTCGGCGGTCTGCTGCTCGGTGTCGGTCTCGTCTCGGCAGCCTTCGTCAACCACGTCATTCTCATCTTCCTCACATTCGGCATCCTCACGGGTGAGTCGTTTGTTTATCTGACTGTTCACTGGTGTGTGTGTGTGTGTGTGCGTGCGTGCGTGCGTGCGTGCGTGCGTGCTTGCGTGCGTGTATTAGGAAGTATGTCGTCTGTACACTCCCATATCACATGTACACGTACCCCGCTTGTAGGTTTTGGTCTGTGCTTCATCTACGTGCCGGGCTACCTGATTGTGGGCGAGTACTTTGACAAGAAGAAGGGCATTGCCATGGCACTATCGACGGTCGGCTCCGGCGTCGGCGCCTTCATCTTCCCGTTTCTCATACAGGTATGATGGCAGTACAGGGCCACAGGTATGATGGCAGTACAGGGCCAATTGTAGGATGGCAGTATATGGCCACATCTCTAACGAAACGACATGGTTTTCTTTTACTGTCACCATTCGGTTTGTTTGTTTGTTAGTTATAGTATATTACATTACTAATCACACTGGCATGTTTTTTAATATGTGTGTTATGCAAAGGCTGTTCGTCACGTGAATAGCTACTTACATTGTAAGAATAACGACGTATTTTTTATTTTACATAATTTACCAATCGCCTTTATCAGTGCCACTTATCTAATGGTAATAATGATATTGTTAAATTATCGCAGATGATGTACGACTATTACGGCTACCAGGGGTGTTTCGTTGTTCTCGGCGCAATTACTCTAAACAGCTGTGTCGGTGGCGCCCTCTTCAGGCCGTTGATGCAGAACCAGCGCCACATGCGGCAGGTTCGTGGGCCCTTGGAAGGTAAAGGTTGTGGTGCTTACCTGGGCCCTAAACAGAACGACGCCAGTGAAAATGGCAACTGCAATAAAATGCAGATTTGCAGTGGACACGCTTGCCCGACAGACAATGGTGCATCACCGAGTAGAGATGAATGCGATAAATCGTGTCAAACACAACATTCATTGCAGCAGTGGACTGACAGCCATGAAGTCATTACATACGCAGGCCGTCTTAAAAGCATTTGCAACAACAAATGCGGAGATGACGACGCTAGAAAGAGTGGCAACAGAAATACAGATTCGCAGTCCCGTAGTCGCCACCCGTCGAGGTCGGTGGAGAATATACTTGTGGCAATGAACGACAACTCCAGTTCACAACTGACTTGTACGAACGAATTTGTAAACAGCGGGGACTCGAAGGACATGACCTCGTGTTCCATAAAACGAAGTTGGCGTTCGGAGAACGAACTGGAAATTTTTAACAATAATATATCGCCTTTCAAAGGCTTTAGCACAGAAATTGTTAACTCGCTAAACAGACTGCCTGGGTCAACGAACAGTTGCGCCTATGTCCTGCTGGAGGCTGCAGAATCACGGTGCGACAAAGACTGCGACGTAAGAAAGAAAAAGACGCGGCGAAAACTGTTCAACTGGGAGCTTCTGAAGTTGCCTTCGTTTCTCGTCATTTGCCTGCTCGGCATCACTGCCAACGCGACGTTCGCTATCACCGTCAACTTCCTGCCCGCCCTGGCGGTCGACATGGGTATGACGCGCGACCAAGGCGCCTTCCTGCTGTCAATGCTCGGCATTGGAGACATGGTCGGACGGCTTCCAGTCGGCGTTCTCTTCGACCTGCCACTCGTAAAGACCCATCGCAACATGATCTATGGACTGTTTATGACAGTCAACGGAATAATGACTTTCGTCATGCCGCTGTCAGCCAACTACGCGACGCTGGGGGCAGTGTGTCTGATCCGTGGCCTCAGTAGCGGCGTGTTCATGTCACAGAGGGCAACAATCCTCGCCGACATGATCGGCATCAGTCGGGTGGCGAATGCCTTCGGTATGCAGTTGCTCGTCATGACGCTCGGCTCACTCGCAGCCCGCTTGACTGGAGGTGGGTGGGACGATAAACATACAACATGTCCACAAAACTCAGTTACATTTTCAGATATACGCTGTATGTTACCTGACACATAATTATGTTGTCACTGATGCGGCCATATATGCAGTTATCGCTGCTTTATTGTTCTCTTAGGACACTCGCCCTTTATATATAATTACTGACGTCTCCATATTCCAGAAAGAGACTTCACATATTTTAATTATAAGCATCACAAATTGTAATCTCCTCAAGTGTTTTTCCAAAGGGGGTGTTAGTTAGTAGTCGATTCATTTTAAGAAAATAACAAACCCAGATATCCCAATCCTTTTGTAGTCTGCATATTTAGAAGATTGTATTTTTCGTGAAAACACACACACGCACGCACGCACGCACGCACGCACGCACGCACGCACGCACGCACGCACGCACGCACGCACGCACGCACACACACACACACACACACACACACATATATGTATCTTTGCATAAAGCTGCATATGAAACATATGCTATATTACTAAAATATTTTATAACTTTTGGGACACAGTTTTCGGGTAAACGTGATTAGACCGGGACAGCATTCTTCTTCCAATTACCGAATCTACCAGATGCGCCACGGGTCATTTCGGTTAGCTTATATTTATATGATTGGATGCGCACCCATCGCACGCCGGAACGTATATGTGATATCGTTGTGATTGTAGGTTTGTTTAAAGACTGGCTCGGTTTATACGACCCGATCTTCTACAGCACAGGAGCTATCCTCGTCCTCAGCACCGTCGTCTTCTGTGGCTACATCTACTGCGACAACCGGCGACCACCTGAATGTGTCAGCGAAGTTCAGGTTGAGTGAAGTCTTCAGTCACATATAGTTGATTGAAGTCCTCAGTCACATATAGTTGAGTGAAGTCCTCAGTCACATATGGTTGAGTGAAGTCTTCAGTCTTATATAGTTGAGTGAAGACCTCAGTCACATGTGGTTGAGTGAAGTCCTCAGTCACATATAGTTGGCCAACGAGTAGCTCACTAAAATCGTGGTCGTCCAGTCACGCACGGTTGAGCAATGACTAGTCCAGTGAAGTCGTGGTCCTGCAGTGACAGCACGACAATGAAACGTTCTTTAGTCAAACTCGTATTCCAAGTAAAACATGGAAAACTAATTCACGTGCTGTTTTTGGACGAATGAGATAAGTAAATAGTTATATTAGAGAACAGTTTACAATTATCGCTACGAAACAAAAGTTTTCTTTTGAGTGAGAGAGAAACTTCACAGCGTCATCGGGATCAGGAATTAGTTACGCACAAGTGTTCCCAACGGTGCAAATTATCACATTTAGTGACGATTATATATCACATGTATGTGTAAGGTTGTAAATTGGACTACCGTCCAGCAACCGTGTTATAGGCACTTCAAAGTGACAGCGTAGTTCTAAACGCTCTTCATATATGAGCAGAGAGAATTGTACAGCTGGGACGATGACATCATTATGATGAAGTTTTTCGGAAATATTTATATAAAATAGCATTAATGTCTATTGTGTAAGTCATCTAATTTATTTACTGTTCATAAACGAGTGAAATGCCTGTTCTGTTTTCAGTTTAAAATAAAGTTATTGTAATAAAGTTGATCGGTTATTAATTATGCTACAACGTCAATGATACGTTTTAATTGGACATGTCGTTTATGATTCAAACTAACTACACTTCCCAATTGTCATGCCAACACCAAAGCAACTTTCCTTGGACGAATCAATCAGTCCGAGGGAGAGAGAGAGAGAGAGAGAGAGAGAGAGAGAGAGAGAGAGAGAGAGAGAGAGAGAGAGAGAGAGAGAGAGAGAGAGAGAGAGAGAGAGAGAGAGAGAGAGAGAGAGAGAGAGAGAGAGAGAGAGAGAGAGAGAGAGAGAGAGAGAGAGAGAGAGAGAGAGAGAGAGAGAGAGAGAGAGAGAGAGAGAGAGAGAGAGAGAGAGAGAGAGAGAGAGAGAGAGAGAGAGAGAGAGAGAGAGAGAGAGAGAGAGAGAGAGAGAGAGAGAGAGAGAGAGAGAGAGAGAGAGAGAGAGAGAGAGAGAGAGAGAGAGAGAGAGAGAGAGAGAGAGAGAGAGAGAGAGAGAGAGAGAGAGAGAGAGAGAGAGAGAGAGAGAGAGAAGGGGAAGCATCCGTGATGTGGTCCGTTCACGCAAGAAAACAGTGGAAATCCGCGATGTGGTCCTCACCGCGCGACAGAAATAAAAAAATCTGCAATGTGGTCCGTACTCGCAAGAAAAGCAATAGAAGAATATGGATTGTGATCCCCGTAGCGCAAGAGAAGCAATAGAAGAATCCTTAGCGACGTCACCACAACGCAAGAGTTGAAGAATGCGTGATGTTGTTCACGCCGCGCCAAAGAAACAGTGAATGAATCATTGGCGACGTCACCACAACGCAAGAGAACAGCTCAAGAATGCGTGATGTTGTTTACGCCGCGCAAGAGAAACAGCGAAAGAATTCTTAGCGACATCACCATAATGCAAGAGAACCGTTGAAGAATACTTGATGTGGTTTGGCCGCATTTAAGCAGAAAATGCATGAATTGCTTGAATCCACAGCCCGTACTGTTTAAGCTACCTGAATAATATTTTGACAAACCACGCAACGTCATTAATCATGCTCGAAGCCGCTGCGGTAAGTGCAACGAAACCGAAAGTGGTAATTTTTATGTGTTTTGATAATTGTTATTACCTGAAATGTTGTGTGCCATTTAAATAAAATTTAGAAATACGCAAAAGCACGTTGTGTCCATTCGATAATGTCGAGTCATTCTTCGGACAAGTGGCGTGGGCGCTACAGTATAACACGTGGGCGCTACAATATAACACGTGGGCGCTACAATATAACACGTGGGCGCTACAATATAACACGTGGGCGCTACAATATAACACGTGGGCGCTACAGTATAACACGTGGGCGCTACAGTATAACACGTGGGCGCTACAGTATAACACGTGGGCGCTACAATATAACACGTGGGCGCTACAGTATAACACGTGGGCGCTACAATATAACACGTGGGCGCTACAACATAACACGTGGGCACTACAATATAACACGTGGGCGCTACAATATAACACGCGCCTCTCTTTCGTCCGTTTAAGGCTAGCATCCAGCCGCGCAATAAGCAATGAGTGTAGCTTATCAAGGTTGAAAAACGAGAACATGCATGCAACTGGCAACTCATTGTCTGCTTAAAAGATGCAACAAGAATGTAGCAAGTTTTTATTTTATAATAAAGTATCAATTGAAACTGTAGCATTTCTAATAATAAAGTACGTTTACTTTCGGTTTGGTGACTTATTCATTGAAACAAAATAATGTGTAAAAAAAGTAGTTGCCAGAAATAAATGTGAACGGGTGTAATTAAATAGTATTGTAAAATTAGGCCAGTGCTAGTATGCAATCAGTTCCATTTAAAAAAACTTAATTATAATTTATTTAATCACCGAACACTGTGAATGACATGATCTGAATTACAGTTCTACAACATTAATCATAATGTAAAGTATATGCCAGTTTGCTTTAACTAGTTTTTAACAGCTAATATTACTAAGGCATTAGGTGTCAGGTTTCGAAAAGTTTATTGTTAAACCACCCAAGTGGATATGGACAAAATCCATCTATATTAATCGTCATGCGTTTACATAAGCTGTTCATGAAGTGGTAAAAAAACCTATATAATTGTTACATATGCTTTCATTCAACCCCTAGCTTCGATATAGAATGGATGTATAATATATTTCACACTAGGTTTCATGCTATCCTGACTCGGATATGCGCAGCTTGCATACTATATATATATATATATATATATAGCTATATGAATGTTAGTAACGACATTCTCATCTACGGATATAATCGCACCGAACACGACGAACATCTACACGCATGAGAAAGGACAAACGTTGAACAAACAGGAGTGCATTTTCGGACAGCCCTCAAATATCTGGTCTACATCTTTTCTAATCGTGAAATATCGCCCTGTAAAGCAACATGCTTTGCACGATACTGTAAGTACACAAATCACGGAAAGAAGGCCTGGAAGTTATAACATAGTTGAGACAGATTGGGTTGATTGAGAAACACCTGTAGCTAGCAACACGGTGATGGGTCGGGAGATGTACATCAACGAGGGCCGTGTGGTCACTCAACCATAAGATAAATCGTTGCGTATGTTGAAAGAACGAACTCTCCCACCCTTGGACATAATAAATGGGTTGTCACTTCACTATATGCCCCGGTCCCCAAGAGGTCGGAAGATTTCTTATATGACACCTGGGTGGGTTCTCCACTTGACCGGGCTAACCTGGAAAGCCTACGTGACCCTGCCTGAGGTGAACCCGGAGTTGCTTTGGGAAGGCCAGGCCAAGAGGAGGGGGAATTTGCGTAGGTGTCCGGGTATATAAGATGGGTGGGATGAGAGAAAGGGGAGGCAGGTATTATTATACGCCTGAATTGTAATACAGCTATGAGACAATAAAACGTGTTTACTATGAAAATAGCCGGACTTGGACTTCTGCTTCAGAGACATGAGTCTATTCATTTCCACTTCCGTGAATCGTTCAGTTATGAAAATTATTGCTGAACCTTTGTATGTAGATGAGTTAGACTCACGAACTAGTAGTACAACAACCTAATTACATTAAGGCCAGTTGACTACAGCCCGATCAAAGTGGAAGTGGTACACGAAGCAACGACACCGAGAAACGAGAGTGAGGTACGATCACTGCTCGGTTTGGCAAGTTACTGGCAACGTTTCATCGCCGAATTTGCCACAATCACTGAACCACTGACGAAGAAATCTATCAAGTGGTCTTGGGAGACAATTCACCAGAGAAGGTTTGAACGACTGAAAGGATCTTTAACGGTTGATACAGTTATGTCATACTTTGATCCAAAGAAAGCTATGCAAGTCGTGCACCGACACCAGTAGAACAACGCTACTCACAAACGGACCGAGAAGCACTTGCAGTGGTATTCGGATGTAAGAAGTTTCACCTCTATCTCTATGGCAACCCATTTGTTGTTATCGCTGACCACTCGTGGCGATATACAACAACCGAAGTCAAATCCACCTGCAAGAGTTGAGCGATGGATATTACGTCCCCATCAGCACGACCTGATCGTCAAATACCGACCTGGAACGAACAAACCAGCCGACTACTGTTCCAGACATCCACTGGCTACAACTGAAACAAGTAGAACTGTCCGTATACAGTGGTGAACAGGAAAGGAACCATGATCACAGCGAAACGAAATGATCGAAACATCACAAGAAATGCATCACGCTTCAAACCAATTAAACTCGAACTTGACAGCGATAATGACGACGACGTCTACTCACCGACAATAACAGATACACCGACGATTCCGTCATATGTGACAATCTAGTAATAATATGCAGTCACGTGTGACTATCTTGGACTTGACAGACATTGTCTGTACTAGTGACTATCTCTTTGACTAGTTAAAAAGTGTCTGTTCTATATTATACTAAAGACAATATATAAACAGCTTGGGGAGGAATGTAGTGTTCTTACACGCATCACCTAGACGGCGCCAGCCTATGCCCCTGGCTTACAATATGTACACCCCAAATGTAACTAATGGGTATATAGCGTAGCGCTAGGACCTACTGCTATGGATAGAGACGCCGCACCAATCTATAGGATCGTATACGCATTAAACGTGTATTGTTGAGCATCTTATTGGTCACTGAGTTATCACTCACGTAACATACAAGCACACGACACAACAACTGATAACAGTATCAATGCTGTTGGTAACTCCTCTTCACAGATCCGTGCCCGGTCTAAGGACAGTGAACAAGGATGGAACATCAGACGAGTGTTCCCGAGGGAGGCTGGGGTGGTTGCTCGTCCCCGGCTCATGCATCTCCCATCTACTCATAGTTGGTTATCCACTTCCCCTCACACGTGGATTGACTGCGTGCTTCTTCGCTTCTCCGCTACAGGCAGAAATATAAGCTTGCATTTGATCATTGTGAACATACGTCTTGCTAGAGCAATTAAATACGCAGGCTTTATAGGTGCACACAAACACGTAAGCATAGACAACAAAGCGTTACCGCGTGTCTATGTTACGATGACAGCGACAGGAGCAAGCCATTATCACAACTAGCCCCGTGTGACAGCTGCTCCGTTGTTTGCGTACACAGCTCTCCACCTCCTCTCCTTCTCTCTCTCTCTCTCTGTCTATCTCCCTCTCTCTCTCTCTCTCTCCCTACCTCCATCCCTCCCTCTCTCTCTCTCCCTACCTCCATCCCTCCCTCCCTCCCTCCCTCCCACCCTCTCTCTCTTTCTGTATATATGTCTGTATCTCCTTGTCTCTCTGTCTCTGTATGTCTCTCTGTGTGTGTTTGTCTCTGTCTCTCTCCCTCTCCCTCCCGCCCTCCCCCTCTCTCTCTCTCATAGCATAGCAGGCCATAACACAGTAATTATTGATGTCAACATTTAATCTAAACCCAAAAACCAATCCAAAGTTTTCATTAGAAACAAAGCTGACAATGCTAGCATCCAGAAATGTTTTGACAACTTCAAAGATGACAGTACTTTTCACTAAATCAAAACATGACAGTCATTGACAAATGGAACATAACTCTGGAGGCAGTCTGTCAGTGTCTCCTCCCTGGGGCCGACGTAATACGTTAACTTGGGAGATGGAAACAGTGACCGAAATTTGTGGTCAGCCACTCTCCAGAAGGCGTAGCCTTGACTTCGCCATCTATAATATAAATTATTAATACGCTAACTTTTGTAGCAGTCTGGCGGTTTCTCTTCCCATGCGCCGACGTGCACTCGCCTCCTCCTGTCTCTTCGCTTCTTGTCATCCTAATTTTTCCATCGTCATCATACTCATAAAGACGTCGTCCTCGTTATCTTAATCATAATTATCATCCTCGTCCTCTTTCCCACCTACTCATCTTCATCCTCGTCATCATAATCACAGTAATAATCATCATTCTCCTCATCATTATTACATTACCGGTTTATTATTTCATAAGCAGTTGATTGTTAGAAAAGCGGTTGTAACCCACTTCTTCCTGGTCGACACTGGATCGACACATGGTCATTGGAGCGATGCGATGTTATTGGCGCCTGGCGCCTTCCTCTTATTATTAGTGCGTGCGTGCGTGCGTGCGTGCGTGCGTGCGTGTGCCTAAGGAGTCATGACGCAGCCATGGGCGTCCGCGGGGGGGGCACTTGCCCCCTTGGATCTGGACTTTTTCGGACGTATATTCGTGAGCTCAAAGTATTATGTGAACTTTATATCTTATAATATATATATATATATGTGCGTGCGTGCGTGCGTGCGTGCGTGCGTGCGTGCGTGCGTGTTTATTTTCTTTCTTGCCCCTCCCTGGAAAAATTTTTGCGGACGCCCCGAACGCAGCCCATGTCGACGATTCACTGAGATAGGTTGCTTGTGTTGTATGTTCGACACAGGACTCAAATAGCAGTGCATGTGACTTAACTGTTGGTTGTCAATTGTTATGTAGGGTTTTTGCGGGCCCCATCATTATTGTTTTAATGAAATATGGGTTATTAATAACCATAATTTACTTTTGTCTAATATCCCGTGATCTTGATTAATTCACCTAAACGTATAGATGTGGAAAGTTGGGGTGTAACCAGACCAATAAAAATAGCAGTGCATGTGACTTAACTGTTGGTTGTCAATTGTTATGTAGGGTTTTTGCGGGCCCCATCATTATTGTTTTAATGAAATATGGGTTATTAATAACCATAATTTACTTTTGTCTAATATCCCGTGATCTTGATTAATTCACCTAAACGTATAGATGTGGAAAGTTGGGGTGTAACCAGACCAAAGGACGTAGCATCGAGCGACAATCTGATATTGCAAAATGAAGCTGGTTTTCTGCTTCATGCAGCCTTCAGTTACACACTATTTTAAGTGGAACACTTGGGGGTCCTTGGAAAAATTACTAATTTCGACCCATTTTTATTCATTAAAGCGAAACAAGTCATGGTTTTGCGACACGGTAGTCATTCTACGCCATCTAGCGGTAGTCGTCTGAAGAAGATTGCTTATAGCAGTCGAAAGTTCACGGGAAGAAAAAGGTATACGGACTGTGAAATAAGTAAACATATTACTCATTTGAACCATCCAGTCTGATGAACATCTTCATTCACATTAGCAGTTAGTTAGAACTGGTTGCAATTGGCCTAAAAAGTCTATGTTAAGGTTGTCCACTTGTCGGAAACGTGTTACACCCATTGGGTAGATGTGTTGGCCGAGTTATGAAATTTTAGTACAAGGCCTACGTAAATTTTACAACTAAAGGAATTAACAAACTTACGCTACACAGTCTACACTGTGGCTCAACTTACCCCGCACCAAGTGTTAGATGAGTGAGCTTCCCAACCCCATTTCAATCAACTACACATACTTATCTATGCATACTAGATATATTATCTTGGAATAAAATTATCTACTAATAATCATAGTTTATGCCTGTAAAACAAATTTGACTTATGGATATGCTTGTGCTCTATATATCAAAAAGAATTTAAAATATGGCTCAACTAACACTGCCTTCCCCTACATCCTGCACGTGACTTCCCATGCCAACTACGATGGTAGGATAACGTATCCCTCTATGAAAATGCGTTATCCGACGTTTATTTCAAGTATATGTTTAAAGTAAGTGACAGCGTAGTTCTGAACGCTCTTCAGCGTAGAGAATTGTACAGCGGGGACGACGAGGTCACAATCATGCTGTTTTTTTTTTGAATAAAACACAATTTAATTATAAAATAGAATTACTGTCTATTTTGCAAGTCATATAATATATTTACTGTTCATAAACAATTGATGTGTTCGATCTGTTTTCAGTGTCATGTCAATGACAATGTATTGTAATACAGTTGGTCAGTAATTAATTATGCTACACGTTTTAATTGGGCATGTTATTTAAGATTCAAACTATCTACACCTCCCAATTGTTATGCCATGCCCCGGGCGTATTCGTACCGGTTCATTCATACCAACACAAAGGCAACTATCCTGGGAAGAAATCAACTAGTCGTGTAATCAAAGTTGCTCAGTCATGTCCATCGCTGCCAGGTGCTCTGTGAAGGTGTGAGAGCTGAGACGGTGTCGTGCTAAAATTTGTCCGCCGCCAACTATTATTCGCTTGGTGTATCTGCGCATACGCGACCAGTGGTTGATCATCGATTCATTAATAACAAACACATTACGCCTGCATGGCTATAATAATAGGTACTGTATATAATAACAATGTGTAACAGAGAATGTCAACCACGGGAAATAGTAGGTGAATTCCCACTTTGTGGTAAAATAAAAAATAGTTTAACATAAAGCGGCATTTTCTGTCGTAAACTATTTTCCTCATGCACACAAGTGCATGCATATTTGACGGCGGACTAATTTCGCACAAACATGAAATTATATATATTTTAACATGTAGCAAACATTAGGACTTAGTTTTGAGGAATATAATTTTTACAATGAAAATTCTTGTTTAGATATTTATTTGTCAAAGCACCCTACTAACTGACGGGCCTTTCTTCTAGACTTCATGGTGATGCATTGCAGAAGCAGCTACAAAATGTGTGTGCCATTCGGCTTCGACATAGCTCCAACAGGAATAGGCCCTACTTGCACACAATACAAACATGACAACAAAGAAAACTAAGCAAATATATAAAAATATATTTCTTTCATTTACCTTGTTCTCACTTGCATGCAAATTGTAATATCATGCAAAAGCACATCGCTAGCATGGTTAATGTACGTCATTTGTTATATTATAGCAGCCATTTCATTACAACAATGTTAATATCTATCTACCCTAACTTACATCTCGTCGACGTAACCTTTTCTTAAAACCATTTTACATCACACAAAAAAAAACATTTAGTAAAACTGAGCCCAAATGTATATCATGGCCAAATTACAACCAACACCTTTCAGAACAAACTGAGGTTTAGACAGCAGAATGATTATCTTGTAGCTAACTAATATTGTGATCAATTGTTTATCTAGTTTGTCTTCCTACTACAGGAAGGTGCCAGTTTAACATCAGTTTTGGCAAGTAATATCAAGTGACATAGGGTGATGATGGTGGGGTAGTCTACTCAAACTTGATGCCCTGCGCCAGCGGCAGTTCCTTTGAGTAGTTGATGGTGCTGCAACATGTCACAACAGATGTAGAATTGCTATGAGGCATTTTCAATTATTAGAAAATTAACCTAATTTCTGTCAGTTAACATGTGTATACAAGAAGAATTAGTCAAATGTCCACACTGCTCATGCATTCTACTTGATTAATCGTTATATATGGCATCCACTCAATGGCTATACCTACCGAGTTGACTCAAACATGCTGTGTCCATTGACTTATGAACTTACCAAGTGGAGCGACGCATGTACTGCTTCCATGAGTCGCTGCCTGACTCACGACCACCCCCTGTGTGTTTCTCACCCCCTGTAAACACATAACAAAGTTCATGTCAGATCGGCCACATTTTCTTGGTTGAAATCAATATTTTTGTCTTGAATTGTGGGTGTAGCCATACAAATCTGTATAACATTCAGTATGATTTTTCATTGGTCAACTGGCCTATGGCATTCATATTCCAATCTAATGTCGCCATCTATCAGACTACAAAATGTACCTATAGCAAGAAAAATCTGCTAAATACTGTCAGAAATCTGCCTAAATTCAAAAGTATTTTAGGAGAAATATAGCATACTTGTTCTTAGACCACTACAAGTTTGACACTCAATTTTATACATGTCTGATGAACACAAGAAAATATGCCCTTTATCATATTTTTCCATTTGAATTATATGAGAAATCTGTATGATCGCCTTACTGTATGCAACTTATTAATGCCTGTAGATGAGAAACCTTTAAAACAAACTTATTAACCACATCCACATGAGTGAAAAATAAGTTGCCAACATTAGTAATTTTTAAATATCTGCCCGTGTATTAGTAATTTATTAATTCACAGGCAATTATTCATACTGCCCCAGTTCATCATATCAAATATGAATTTGGCAAACTACTCAGTCAATCCTTGATTAGAACTATAATTTTCATACCTGTCTATTAAATGTGCAGAATGAACACCATCAAAATGCAAATTTTGTCCAGTTCCCAGAAGAAGATATATAAATCACAACTTGCAATACATTTCTACATAAAGAAGCTGTTATGAATGCAATTTTAAAACATAATGCAAGACAAATTCTTCCTGACAAAGAGGCTGCAAACACTCACCAAAAGCACCCCCGATCTCAGCTCCGCTTGTTGGAATATTGACATTAACTAAGCCACAATCGGAACCTTTCGGGCTGAAAGCAAAATACACAACCCATGACAGATATCTGCAGTTTATATACAGTAAAACCTTCCTTAGCAGACACATATACATAACGGACACCTGTCTATAACGGACACTTTTGAATGTCCCGAATTACTTGCTATTAGTTTGCACTGGTATCAATCAAAGTAACTGGGCCGACACTGATATGCAGTAATTTTGCTACGTATGTATCCTGTGTCATACCATCTGCACAATGTCAAGTAGTATAAAAATGTGCTCCAAATAAGGCGAGCCTCATGCCTACGCCACAGCCAGCTGTGTAAACTTTCACCCTTTGGCTTCTCTTGGACATCAAAGCCATTTCAGTTAACTTTTTCATAACCATTACCTGCTTTGTTTTGACAAAGGCTCAAAGTTTCAGAAGCCAAGTTCCAACCAAAATGAATGAACAAGAATATTTTTTATCAATGTCACTATCCATCCTCCCATGGCAGTGGACTGTGTACAATTCGTTTCAATTATGTCACTTCACGAATTAATCATTTTGTTGTGTAGAGGGGTCAACGAAATGGTGATTACATGGAAGGGATCGAGGGTCCCACACACAGCGTGGTTTCCATGCAGTGGAATGCTGTAACGCTGTGTGATTAATGACATTTTTATCAACTAAGTTTATGGCTTTTCTATAGTTGTTCTAAAATTTTTTAAATAATATTTTTAAGCATAAAGAATTATAAACCATATATGATATTCAATAAGCACAACTACAAATAACAAACAGTTTTCCATGCCAATGAGAGCAACATGTTAGATATTTGTTACCTAGTTCTCAATAAAGACAATACTGAAGACATACCCAAGCCACTGGAAGACATTTCCAATGTCTTTTGTGAAAACGCTGCTAGTGAGACCTTGCTTGACCTCGTTGTTCCAACTGATCGCTTCATCAAGGCTCTACAGTGAGATCATTAGTGACATGCCGTACAACACTGATTCTTATCTATATTTCATAACATTTTCTTGGTGAACATAGCAACTGATATAAAAAAGGTGCATTCAACACAACTGAGCTGCATTCAACACAAGACTGGAGCTAATGGAGACATACCTTAGTTTTGAGAACGAACACAATGGGAGCAAACGTCTCTTTGTGCACTATCTCAGCGTCATGTGCAAGTCCAGACACAATGGTTGGTTCAACAAAGTTTCCAGGGCGATCCAATACCTGAAGAAAAATTTTTTTAATGAATGTTCATTATATTGAGTGGGGTACCTCAAGGATCAGTATTAGGACCTATATTATTCTTAATTTATATCAATGACTTGGACGACAGTATAACAAGTAACATACTGAAATTTGCGGATGACACAAAACTGTTTAGAAAGGTTAATACTGATGGTGATAAACAACATTTACAAAATGATCTAGACAGATTAGTGAAATGGTCTGAGAAATGGCAGATGCTGTTCAATTTTGGGAAATGTAAATGCCTACATACAGGACATGGGAACTTGAATGTAAACTATAAAATGGGAGATACTGTTCTGGGTACTACTGTAAAAGAAAAGGACTTAGGAGTTACAATAAGCGCTGATATGAAAGTTTCAGAACAGTGTGGTAATGCAGCTTCAAAGGGTAATCAAATTCTTGGATTGATTAGAAGAAACATAACATACAAGGGAAAAAAGTTAATTATACCTCTTTATAAAGCAATAGTTAGACCTCATTTAGAATACTGTATACAAGCATGGAGACCATATCGTAAGAAGGATATAGATACACTTGAACGCATACAAAGGAGAGCAACTAAAATGATTCCAGAACTTAGAGACCTTAGTTATGAAGAACGCCTGAAAGAATGTGGTTTAACAACTCTAGAGACAAGGAGGTTAAGAGGAGATCAGATTTAAGTTTTTAAGATATTGAATGGGTATGAAAATATTGATAGAAATATGTTTTTCTCACTCAAGAAGGATAGTAGAACTAGAGGACATGAGGTAAAATTAGTAAAGGATCAATGTAGATTGGACATCAGGAAGCACTCGTTCTCACAGAGGACAATAAATGAATGGAACAAATTGTCTACAGATTGTGTAACTGCTAGCAGCGTGAATATGTTTAAAAACAAGGTTGACACATATCTCAGGAGGGCGGGTTATAAGTAGGTGAACATTGTTGGACTCTCGATAAGCCAATGGCTTCCTTGTCCACTTGCCATCTGGGCCTTTGGCTTGGATGGCAAATCTTGTTAAATCTTGTTAAATATTAATAAATGAGTATTTTTAGTTCTCTCAAACAAAAACTATGTCAAGCAAGTATAGGAGAACTGACAGGGAAAAACAAAGATGTAGAAGATATATGGGCTGGATTGACAACAACCATTGGAAAGATGGTGGGCTCAAAGTGGCTAGAGATCGCAAGGAGATGCCAACGCACTAACTGAGACTAGGGCTACACATCATCATCATACATAAAATACTGGTGGATTAATAAAAAATTATTAATATTATTTATGCACTTCTTTATCTGTGCATAAATAATATTAATAATTAATAACAAGCACCACCAGGCAAGCGCTGACATGGAATCCTCAAGGCAAACGGAGAAGAGGACGACCAAGAAACACGTGGCAACGGGACCTCCAGGCAGACACCAGGAAGATGGGCTACACCTGGAACCAGTTAGAGAGGATGGCCCAGGACAGGGGACTCTGGCGATCTGTTGTCGACGGCCTATGCCCCAAGAGGGGCGATGGGCATAAGTAAGTAAGTAACTTCTTTATCTACTTATTTGTTGGTCAAATCCATGTTGTATGTTGATGTGGACTACATAAAACCATGCTTGGTACTACAATAAATTATACAAATATATATTTTCCACATCAAACATAGTTTTGAATCAATATATATTCAGTTAAATTGTGGAATATATACACACATACCTTGCCTCCACACTCAATGGTACCCCCCTGTGCGACAGCGTCTTCTAATGCCTTCTTGTAAATGGCGACCCCTTCTTGAGAATGCATTGGGCCATACAGTACACCAGCTGTAGACAGGAGTAGACTTCTATGTCAGCACTAAATAAATCATCAATATCTTTATAAAAGACAATGAAAATAGTATTTCATATTTTGCTTTCAATGTCATCATACCTATAAGGCTGAAATCAAATGAAGAGCCCATTTATTCATATTTCATTAGAAGCTCAACTTGTTGACTTTCATAAATTAAATGCTGGGTGAAGTCAAATTTCAAGTAAAATAAACACCTCAGAGTTAGACTTAGATGCAGCAAGTTCGCTGTACACATTTGCGAAACACAATTTTACCAATTACACATTTACAGTGCTACATCACTCACATCATTTACAGTGCTACATCACTCACATTATTTATGCTGCTACATCACTCACATCATTTATGCTGCTACATCACTCACATCAGTTACAGTGCTACATCACTCACATCAGTTACAGTGCTACATCACTCACATCAGTTACAGTGCTACATCACTCACATCAGTTACAGTGCTACATCACTCACATCAGTTACAGTGCTACATCACTCACATCGTTACAACCTTGTAAGAGTATGTGTCTAAATTTGCATGTCTTCATTATGTTGACAATTCAGAGCTCGATTAAACTCACAACAACTGTAATATTATCATAACAACTATAAAACTTAAGGTCATCTGTCAATATTCAGTCAATTATAAATAAATTGAACAGATATGATATTCAATATTAATACAGCTTCTAACTCATGTTTTTTTACAATTCATACCTTATTAAAAGAACAATTTATGTATAAGACACATATGACATTCACTGTACAAAATACTCTTAATTTAAACTCTAATTAAATGATGTGATCAACTTCCCATTGTCTCATGCCCGACCTACCTTCCAAAGGATCCCCAATTGGCACTTGAGCATATGCTTTCTTCAATCGGTTCACAATCTCATCATGAACTTTCTCATGCAAAATCTACACAGTAGAACAAAATAATAAATTTTTGCAATATCCTCTGCACACAGGGTACGGTTGAAACTGATTTAAAGTGTCAAGTTTGTTCCATTTTAAATTAAATATAAAATAATTACCTAACAAATACCTTTATCAAATATTCAATCACATACTAAATAAAAAACATTCAGAGTCATACAACTTTTAGTTCATAATTTTATTAAATTTTTTGTAGGTTTTACTTTATTGTCATTTGAATGAAGCCATCCAGTTGTTCATTAGAGAGCCAGCATCCACACTAAAGTAACACAACAAACAACTAGGTACTTCTTCAGGATATGGTTGAGAGGCATTTATATCTAAAAGTACTGTTTCTGATACAGCTGTATTTGCTTCTAAATTTCCACAGTCATACATAGCCCACTGACACCACAATGAGATGTTGTGTTACGACATGACCCACCAGTCTGCGGGTGGATGTACAGCGTTGTCCAGCGGTGCCGACGCAGGCAAACAGGGCTGACTGTACCACCATCGAGACATCAGCATCATCATTGACTGCACACAAACAAGGATCACTGGTATAACTGAGGATCATGATAACAGAGGATCACGTTTCTTATTTAATGTTCCTTACAGTATTTGTCAAGTTTAACAGTCTCATGTAGACTCCTAAACAAAAGTAAACAGTGTCATACTGGACTCTGTTCTCTTTCCTCTACTCACAGGTGTCATACTGGACTCTGTTCTCTTTCCTCTACTCATAGGTGTCATACTGGACTCCGTTCTCTTTACTCTACTCATAGGTGTCATACTGGACTCTGTTCTCTTTACTCTACTCATAGGTGTCATACTGGACTCTGTTCTCTTTACTCTACTCATAGGTGTCATACTGGACTCTGTTCTCTTTACTCTACTCATAGGTGTCATACTGGACTCTGTTCTCTTTCCTCTACTCATAGGTGTCATACTGGACTCTGTTCTCTTTACTCTACTCATAGGTGTCATACTGGACTCCGTTCTCTTTACTCTACTCATAGGTGTCATACTGGACTCTGTTCTCTTTACTCTACTCATAGGTGTCATACTGGACTCTGTTCTCTTTACTCTACTCATAGGTGTCATACTGGACTCTGTTCTCTTTACTCTACTCATAGGTGTCATACTGGACTCTGTTCTCTTTACTCTACTCATAGGTGTCATACTGGACTCTGTTCTCTTTACTCTACTCATAGGTGTCATACTGGACTCCGTTCTCTTTACTCTACTCATAGGTGTCATACTGGACTCGTTCTCTTTACTCTACTCATAGGTGTCATACTGGACTCTGTTCTCTTTACTCTACTCATAGGTGTCATACTGGACTCTGTTCTCTTTACTCTACTCATAGGTGTCATACTGGACTCTGTTCTCTTTACTCTACTCATAGGTGTCATACTGGACTCTGTTCTCTTTACTCTACTCTCATAGGTGTCATACTGGACTCTGTTCTCTTTACTCTACTCATAGGTGTCATACTGGACTCTGTTCTCTTTACTCTACTCATAGGTGTCATAATGGACTCTGTTCTCTTTACTCTACTCATAGGTGTCATACTGGACTCCGTTCTCTTTCCTCTACTCATAGGTGTCATACTGGACTCTGTTCTCTTTACTCTACTCATAGGTGTCATACTGGACTCTGTTCTCTTTACTCTACTCATAGGTGTCATACTGGACTCTGTTCTCTTTACTCTACTCATAGGTGTCATACTGGACTCTGTTCTCTTTCCTCTACTCATAGGTGTCATACTGGACTCTGTTCTCTTTACTCTACTCATAGGTGTCATACTGGACTCTGTTCTCTTTACTCTACTCATAGGTGTCATACTGGACTCTGTTCTCTTTACTCTACTCATAGGTGTCATACTGGACTCTGTTCTCTTTACTCTACTCATAGGTGTCATAATGGACTCTGTTCTCTTTACTCTACTCATAGGTGTCATACTGGACTCTGTTCTCTTTCCTCTACTCATAGGTGTCATACTGGACTCTGTTCTCTTTACTCTACTCATAGGTGTCATACTGGACTCTGTTCTCTTTACTCTACTCATAGGTGTCATACTGGACTCTGTTCTCTTTACTCTACTCATAGGTGTCATACTGGACTCTGTTCTCTTTACTCTACTCATAGGTGTCATACTGGACTCTGTTCTCTTTACTCTACTCATAAGTGTCATACTGGACTCTGTTCTCTTTCCTCTACTCATAAGTGTCATACTGGACTCTGTTCTCTTTACTCTACTCATAGGTGTCATACTGGACTCTGTTCTCTTTACTCTACTCATAGGTGTCATACTGGACTCTGTTCTCTTTACTCTACTCATAGGTGTCATACTGGACTCCGTTCTCTTTACTCTACTCATAGGTGTCATACTGGACTCCGTTCTCTTTACTCTACTCATAGGTGTCATACTGGACTCCGTTCTCTTTACTCTACTCATAGGTGTCATACTGGACTCTGTTCTCTTTACTCTACTCATAGGTGTCATACTGGACTCTGTTCTCTTTACTCTACTCATAGGTGTCATACTGGACTCTGTTCTCTTTACTCTACTCATAGGTGTCATACTGGACTCTGTTCTCTTTACTCTACTCATAGGTGTCATAATGGACTCTGTTCTCTTTACTCTACTCATAGGTGTCATACTGGACTCTGTTCTCTTTACTCTACTCATAAGTGTCATACTGGACTCTGTTCTCTTTCCTCTACTCATAAGTGTCACACTGGACTCTGTTCTCTTTACTCTACTCATAGGTGTCATAATGGACTCTGTTCTCTTTACTCTACTCATAGGTGTCATACTGGACTCTGTTCTCTTTACTCTACTCATAGGTGTCATACTGGACTCTGTTCTCTTTACTCTACTCATAGGTGTCATACTGGACTCTGTTCTCTTTACTCTTAAGCAAGAGTAACTGAGAGTCTGATATCTTATCAGTTTAAAGTGGAGTTAAATATTGATTTATCATATGGGTAACCTAGAGTGGATTTGATCCCAAAATCATATAGAATTATTAATCATTTACGTGCATAACATTGTTGTTAGTTCTATAAATATAATGTTGTTACTTTTATATATGTTTCATTGAACATAGATTTTATTGTATAAGTTATTTTGTAGTACTTATTTTATATATTTTTTATACAATGCCTACTCACCAATTATAGCATTATTGCCTCCGAGTTCCAACAAATGTTTACCTGAAAAGAACATCACCTGGCATTAGTGCTGTTTACTTACCTTAGTAAGTCACTGCATTGAGATTGTTGAGTTTGTCTGAACATTCATGAGAGTAGCACATATGAGACTGTTATTTGTCAATTAATTTAATGACTTACCAAATCTTTCTGTCACCACTAGTGCCACTTTCTTTCCCACCTGACAAGAGAAACACAAACCAAGAAATACTCTACCTAGAGACTCTAGTCAACCTCTGAAGAAAGTCAGTCACTAATACTACTACTGTCATAAGAGGGCAATCTCAGTGTTAAGCAACATGTAGGGCATGAAATATGTGACATAATCCTTCCCTATTTTATAATCAACTGGTGTAGTAATTTCTAACACATTATAAAACATTTACTTGCATGCCACAATGAAATACATTACATTTAAATTCAGAACGAATAAAAAATACTATAAATAAGTAAAATATGGAAAATGTCTATAAACTTACTGCAGTACTTCCAGTAAATGATACCAGAGGGAGCTTTTCATCTTTTGCCATCATGTTTCTGTGGGAAGTAAAAACAGCATTATCTTTTATAAAACGTCTTGATAAACTCAAAAGAACTGCAAGAGTCATAACAAAACAAACCATGCAAAGTTAGACATATCAGCCAATCGTTGCCTATGATTGACACAACATTTATGCACACACCATATGGAGACAGAGGTTTTTTTTAGATGCTGGGGTAATAACAGCATTAGTTAAATCACAGTAGTGATCAGTCAGTGGCTTAGAAACATCAAACAGAACATGGGTTAAAAGGAAGATTCTTATCCCTCTTAAAATATGTTAACACAAATACATCTATAGTATTTTAAAGAATATAATATTATGAACATTCTATCTGAGAAAACATTGATAGTTACCCTATGTCTGCTCCACCAGATATCAGTGAGCACACGGCTCCAGGAATGTTGTTTGCCTCCAGGACAGATGCTACGATTCTGCAACAATATGCACTAAATTGCAATAAATAAAAGTCAGTGTTCTTAAAATCACATCCTATTTCATGGGTTTATAATAACAAATGTACCAAGCTTACTTGACAACTTTAGTATATTTCTATTTGAATGTTGTAAATGTAATTAAAAACATAACATATTTGTCAATATTACAACAGACATTGCCGACATTACAATACACAATCAATTTCAACAAGAGCTGTTGGTTTTGTGTATAGAAAAATCCTTCAAATTTGTAAATGTAAGCAGTATTATGTAGAATTGCATATAATACTGGTAGAGAGAGATGTGGCACACCTACCGGGTGACTGCAATACTGGTGAGTGGGGTAGATGGAGCACCCTTCCTGAAATCACATAAACCTACACGTATCAGTTACGTATTAACCAAAGTGGATACTTACAAGACAGAATAATAAGTATGTGTTCTAAATACTCACTGCAGCCCATGACAAGGTGTTAACAATTCTCACAAAAGTACAGCATTTCCACAAACCATAGCAATGTCTTCTAAATACTCAACAAAGAAAAGTGTTTCCACAGACCATGGCAATGTGTTCTAAACACTCACCAAAGAAACGTATTTCCACAGACCACGGCAACAAGTTCTAAATACTCACCAAAGAAAAGTGATTCCATACACCATGGCAATGTGTTCTAAACACTCTCCAAAGTAACATGTTTCCACAGACTATGGCAACATGTTCTAAACACTCACTAAAGTAAAGTGTTTCCACAGACCATGCATGCCAATTTGTTCTAAATATAAACCAAAGTTGTGTTTCCACAGACTATGGCAATGTGTTCTATATACTCACCAAAGTAAAGTGTTTCCACAAACAATGGCAATGTGTTCTAAACACAGACAATGCCAATGTTTTTAAATACTCAATGAAGTGCAGCATTTCCACAGACCATAACAACGTGTTCCAAGTATTGTATACTGTGCTGAAGTATGAGGCAACACGAAGCAACAAATACTAAATGTTTAGTTCTGCTACAGAAAAAGGTAGTATGGTTACTTTACCTAAGAGGATGGATCATTCTTTGTCAGAATGTTCATCTTTTCCAAAATATTTAAAGCTAAAATACTGAATAACTATGTGTTTGATATGTAGTTATTTATTGTGGAAAAAATGACTGTGATTATGGTTATATTACATTCAATCTAAATTTATTGATGTGATTTTCGTCACATGCGCACAATTGTATGCTGTATTTTATTCAGTAGTACGCATTTTTATTTGTAATACAGCAAGTAATATAAGCATTACACTTCTTCTTGCCCTTTTTCAAAATTTTTTATAGTTATGTTATGTTGTAATGACATTGCTACTTCTATCATATTAAATACCCACCAAAGTAAAGTATTTCCACAGACCATGGCAATGTATTCTGAATACTCACAAAAGCAGTGTTTCAATAAATCATGGCAACATGTTATAAATACTCACCAAAGCAAAGCATTTCCACAAGCCATGGCAACGTGCTCTAAATACTAACCAAAGTACATTGTTTCCATATACCATGCATGGCAACTTATTCAAAATACTCATCAAAGTAGAGTATTTCCACAGACAATGCCAATGTTTATTAAATACTTAGTAAAGTACAGTGTTTCCACAGACCATGGAAATGTGTTCTAAATACTCACCAAAGTAAAGTGTTTCCACAGACCATGGCAATGCTGCTGTTCCAGCCATACACAGCCACGGGGAAGTTGAATGCAGTGATGACACCCACCACCCCCAGGGGGTTCCAATTTTCCAGCAACATGTGACCCGGACCTGCAGTGGTCATGTGACATCACATGTACAGTCAGACTGGGGACAACTAAGTATTTGTTAACTGAAGGATTTAGAAGGAACTGCATAGGATAATTATTGTTTTATTTAAAAACATTCAGTTTATAAAACATCATATTATTAGTTTATTATTAATAATCTATGCAGTTCTGAAGAATCTAACATAAAATATATTAATACAAGATTCATTCACAGTACGTATACTGTATTGCCACATTTAGTGACTATTTGATCACTTCACTGTGATGATAAAACATTTGACAACTAGATGCTTAGTTACACTACTTACGTTCAGATGGCAGCACCTTGCCAGCAAACATCCGCGACAAGCCGACAGCATAGTCGCAGACATCAATATACTCCTGTACCTCCCCCTCTCCCTCGGGCAGGATCTTCCCCATTTCCAGGGACACCTAGGAAGAAACTGCAGTAATTCCCTGGGTCAGCTGTACACCTCTGGTCTTCAGTGACCTTCATTTATAAATTGTTATATGCATAATCATATCATTATAATATAAATGTGTATGCATACACTGTTCAATCATTATCAACTTATCAAATTCAGGTTATCATGGCAAACACATAATTGTTGATTTTTTTATTTTAAGACAATCAGACAACATATTCCGCCTTCACAACGAATGATTATTTGTGCCATGGATGTTCAGTTCAATATTTCCTAGCATAAAGCAAGAGAACAAATTAACTGGCTAATAAGCCATACCAGACACTTAAGCTTATCCAGCCAACTGGTGATATATATTAATTATCTAGTATTATCACCATGAATAACATCACATAGCACCCCTGCTCTTACTAGTTTCCCCAGAAGGGTTTTCTTCTCGCGCAGGGCATGGCCGATCTGTCGAACAATTTCACCTCTGTGTGGTGCTGGCACCTTCAGGGAAACAAACCAAACATATCGCATAGCCACCTCCACTACCGGTAGGCATCACTACTTCAGGAAACCTTAGAAACATATTAATAGTTAACCACCAATCAACACACCCTTGAAGATGTGTACATCGAAGAACTGTGCAGTGAACATTAAGCATGCACACGCACATGCACACAATGCACACGTGCACCTGTACCAGGCCCTTAGCCAGGGACCCGTCTGCCCGTCTTGAAGAAGGGCAAATGTCTGACGATGATGGGTAAAATAAATATAAAAGACAGGTTTTTCTTTTTATACGATGATTTTTTTGTAATAAAATTGTTTTAACTGCCTTAGTGACTCTTAGCGCACGCAGTCGTGATTCGACAAATGTTGTCGGCGACAGAATAGCGAATACCGCCGATCTATAAGACTATATAATTTTAACCTTGGCATCGTTGGAAAATGTTGATACTGCTGCTGATTTATTGTAATTGTGTAAGTCATTGGTTGGGTAACTTGTTTCTATGGAATTTCTCAATGTCTGACGCTACTGTATTGTCACCCACCACTGGCACTCTGCAGTGGCCAAGCACGATCGCAGTCGACTTTGAAATTTAGTCTAATTTGGGCTCCGTTTCACACGCATAATCGGCATGTAGGCCCTACTATCGGTAGCAGTTTTCCGGTTGCTGAAGGAAAACTCAAACGGCAGGCAAAACACGAACGATTAGGTAGTGCTCAGTCTAGTAAATTCATATTGATTTTTTTTTCCAATAGCAATAGGCAATACTGAATCTGGATGATTGTTGTTTTATCAAAGAAGTAATGTTTCAATGTATTACTTTCAAAACCAACTGTATTACTGAGTGCTGTATCTTCTATTTTTATGTGTTGTATTGCTTTACTTTTAATGTCAAGCATTTGATTTTGGGTGATTGTAATCATATTTGTTCATATTAGACGTATGCATGTACTTAAAAATGCTTCAAACATTACTTCCAAGTTTATATATCTAAAATAAAGTTTCAAGTTACTTTTTCACGAACCTTTGTGTTGGCTCTTCCTCTATTATTATTACTGTGCAGGTGATAATGCCAACCTCACTACACAGTAAGATTTGATTGGGCCAATAATGGCTAAACCGGACTTGGCCTGCCATTGAAAAAACCTAATTCGGCCAATAATGGCTGTCATTTGACATTTACTCAACTTGCATTGGCTTACTAGTGCAAAAACCAAATGGGCCAATAAAGGCAGTCATTATAACAACCAGCATTGGCTTGCCAGTAAAAAAAATTATTGGGCCAATAATGGCTGTCGTAGACACGAGCGGCTTCCACGAATGCCATTCACGCATTTAAGGTTACACCTTTTAGAATATTCAAGACTGGCAAAATTTTATTTCTGGCTAAGGGCCTGATATGTACACACATTTATCTTGTGCACAACAACTCTCATGCACACACAACTGTGACTCATGAACAGCAGGCTACAGGGATTTTGGCAATTTCCTGACAAACTGTTTACTGCGTGACATTGTTATGTTTGGCTTAACAAAATATAGTATATAGCCTATAATTATCAAATGTTTACCATTATGGGTACACATGTACACAAGCATGGCATCCTCCACAACACTGGGGCACATCACGGCCTTTGACTACTGGTACTTAACAAGTTCAGACCATGTGTACCCCTTCAACTAAAGTTCACAAACATGTTACTATCTGATATATATGTGTATATTTAAACTGTATAATAGCATGATAGATTGGGTGGACATAACTTTTTATGCACAATATTTGTTAGCCTTGACATAAGTGCAACTTGATGATGGAAATGACTGAGCATGAGTAAAGACCTACTTCAACCCACGAGTCCCAGGCGGCACGACACTGCCTCACACAGTTCTCATAGTCAGAAAGTGACCCCTGCAAACAAATATCGGTCATGTTGTTAGCTTGGCACTATTCACTCCACTATGACATTTCTCTTAATTCACTGCATTCTCCTAGCGTAGACTGCTTTACTACAGATGCATTGCCCATTACTCTATATGCTAATGTCCATTTGGGTATTGCACTAGAGTCCAAAACTATGCAGCCAATCCAAATATACCCTACCAGCTGGTATCAGCTGGGGTATCTCGTGGCATCCCTTTTTATTATGTTTTTTGTTGTTGTTGTTGTGGTTACGAAGTGTCATATGTCTTGGTTCACATGGCTCGACTCGTCTCAGCGTATCGCTTGGGGTCCCTCGCGGTGAGTTCAGGCAAGGACGCGGCGATAATGGAATGCCAACAACAGATGTTTGTCGTTGACCGGTTGGCTTGGGCTCTCTTTATCTAGCGTCAGGTCATCCATGGTCCCAAGGGGCGCCATCTCGCTGGTTGTCTTCTATTTCTCCAATATGTCTGACCAGCAACCTCAACGTTGTAGGATTGCTGCCCCAGTGAACTTTTACACACGCCCGAACTCCAAGTTTTGCATCCAGGCAGCTTCATTCGGACTGCCTGTCCAACACTTAGCTCTTACAGCAGTGTAGAGTGGGTGTTGTTACCTTTCATTGATCGATAGCAATGCCTGGTATCAGCAGGCTGTTGCATGTCAGCAACAGTGTCTTGGTGCGGCATGACATCAGACGTTGCATGGGTGAACTTCTCAAGCCCTATCTTGATGGCTTTCTCGAGCTCCTGCAACACTATGTCTTCCTTGGTGGCATGCTGCTGCTCTTCAGGAAGCATGATGCTGTCACTATACATCTTTGGAGTCAACTTTACTGATATTGTTATTGATATCATAACTAGTGTCTCGTTTATTCTCAGTGGTGTACGCTCGGCTCGCATAACATATCGGCTGAACTTCCTGCATCAGCGCAACCCCCAGGCCCGTGCTGAACTTCCTGCATCAGCACAGCCCCCAGGCCCGAGCTGAACTTCCTGCATCAGCGCAGCCCACAGGCCCGTGCTGAACTTCCTGCATCAGCGCAGCCCCCAGGCCCGTGCTGAACTTCCTGCATCAGCGCAGCCCCCAGGCCCATGCTGAACTTCCTGCATCAACGCAGCCCCCAGGCCCGTGCTAAACTTTCTGCATCAGTGCAGCCCCCAGGCCCGTGCTGAACTTCCTGCATCAGCGCAGTCCCCAGGCCCGTCTGAGATGCGTCTGCCTAGATTGTTACATCTGTACCTACATCATAATGACGCAGCATTGGAGCGTTACTGAGCTCATTGTGTATCGCACGCACCGCCTTGGTGTGTAACTCGTTCCATGCGAACTCGCTTTCCTTGCATATCATGCAAAGGAGTTGTGAGGTTCATGAACTTGCCCAGGTACTGCATGGTGCCAATTAGGCGGCATACTCCTTCAATGTCAGTAGGCATTGGCATGTCGATTATGGCCATGACCTTCTTTGGGTGTGGTTTGATGCCTTCATCTGTCAGCAGACATCCCATGAAGTTGACTTCACATAGCTTGTAGCGCACCTTCTCCAGGTTGAAGACTAGGTTTCTTTCACGACATCTCATGAGAAATGCGTTTAGGTTGACGTCATGTTCGGTGGCGTCTTTCCCCATGATGAGAAAATCGTCTGCGATTACCTCGATGCCCTCCAATCTTTCGATGGTCTCATGCATCTCCCTCTGCCAGACTTCTGGAAATGCCAAATTGCATATGCTTCCACCTGTAACATCCAATTGACATGTTAAATGTTGTGAGTTGACTTGATTCCTCATCCAACTTTACTTGCCAGAATCCAGATTTTGCATCTACGACAGTGAAGACACGCTCTATGACAGTGAAGACACGTGCTCCACTGAGTCTTGTGGAGATTTCCTCTATTGTTGGCATTTGACAGCTCTATTTAGATCCCGTGGATCCATGCAGATGCACAAGCTAGAAACCCAATCTGTTGGTTCACTGACTGCCGCAATAATGTCATTGTTGACCATCTCATGCAGCTCATGTTTCAGTTTGTCTCTTAGTACCACTGGTACTGTTGAGGGGCGTGTACAACAGGATTAACGTCTCTGTCAATCTCGATGTGGTACTGGCCTGGTAATTTTCCAAGCCCCTGGAAAACATCCGCATACTGGTGCTGTATGTTGGTATTGTCAAAACAAGGCTTCTCCCTGCCTGCTTTGCATCAACTTTGTTTACACTGGAGGGCTGCGGAAAGTCTTCTAACAGACGCATTGAGTCCACATCAATCCATTTGAGTGCACCGATGCCAATGCATGCCTGGCGTCTTAGAAGTGGTTGACAGTGTTTGCTGCTCATCACTTTGAAGTGGACATTGTGTTTACATCCGTTTCTGTGGACTTGAAGTGTTGTGATCGCCGTCACCTTCACTTTCTTTCCTCCATACACCGTAAGTGTATCCAAGACTCGTGTCAGATTCTGTAAGCTAGTATCTCCTGTAGCTAACTTGTAGTCACTCAGCGGCAGGATGTTACACTGTGATCTGGTATCACACTCAAACTGTACTCTGTGCGACCCAATACTAAGTGTTATGTAACCAGCATCCTTAGGCCATCCTTCCCATGGTTAACTGAATGTCTCATAACCAAATTGTCTATCAGACTACTACCATATTCTTCATTTTCAACTGTTTTAACGTCTCTTCTGTTGACTATGAATTTGTGACACTTGGCGGCGAAATGGTTCAGTCCTTGATAGAGTCTGCACTTTTGGCCCCAGATTGGACACTTGCCTTTGTCACGTGTCTTTCCACAAAACGTACAATTAACAACAGTACCTGTCTCCATGCCTTAGCTCATTCAGCTTTCACTTCAGAATTTCTGATGATGTCCAAGGCTTTCTCCAGCATTACGTCACGTTTCTCGAGTAGCTTGTCTCGGACTCTCTCATCCAGAACACTCGACACTAGGTGGTCATGGTAAATTTCATCCATTGTGATCACATCGAACGCACAGTTTGTTCCGACTCTACGCAGCTCTTTGTACCATGTCATCACATCTTCATTGGCTCGCTGTTTTCTTGAATGAAGTGAAATCGCATCTTGGTCGATCATTCAAAACAATGTACTCACTCGATTCCGCTGTGACTTTTCGTCCAGATCTGTGGCGACTTCATATTCAATCCAGGCACTTTTCCATTGACGCCAAGAATTCGCGGCAGTTACTGCGTCAATGTGCAATGGCAGTTGTATGCTGCTGTTCATAGCCATAATAGTGTAAGATATACGCCTCCCCTCTTATCTTCTTCGGTAAACTGTCCAGAAAAGTAGTGAATGTAAACATCACTTAGACATTTAATGTCTAGAAGGTTAAAATGAAACATGGTTAAATCTGACCGGTAATTTTGAAGCCTAGTGCTGAAGCAGGTATGGCCCGCCAGAACCATCCTTACTGACAATTTGGATGCTAAAAATGTAGCTTGTGCGACCCTTGCAATCCCTCCTCCAGGGTATTTATACTCCCAGTTTACCAAATTCAGACACCGTCACTAGAGGCGCTGTGATTGCTTAAACACCGAATACGCATTACTATTGGTCAACTTGTTAAATCCACCCACCCTCTCAACTGCTGGAAAATGACGTCTGCCAGTCTTCATTGCCCAGGTTTTGCAAGTTAAACTTTTCAACTCTTGGAGCCTGGCCAAATCCAGGGTTCCCTTGGCTCCCCCTCATTTCCCAATTATGTTGACCCCCTTCAGCAATCCAGATTATGTAATCCAGCCAACTGGTAATGGTAGGTCACTTCTGACACTATGTAACGGTATTGGTTGCTTTTATGTTAATAACATACAAACAAAACATCATGATTATTAGTTTACTGTGCTGCTCACTAGTTATACGTTCACTGATCTAGATCCTAGCATAGACTGCTTTACTACAGATGCAACGACTACTACTCTATATGCTAATGTCCATTTGGGTATTGTACTAGAATCCAAAGGTTGCAACTATGCTGCCAGTCAAAATATACCCTACCAGCTGGGGCATCTGGTGACATCTATGTATGCAGTGTTTTGTGTCTACATGCACTATTTCAATTATCAAATACCTACATGAACAGTTTGTATGTGTGTGCGAGTGCATGTGCATGTGTGTGCACTGGTATGTACAATGTGTGTATGTGCTACTCACATACACATTGTGTGTACATACACATTATGTGTACAATATGTGTAGAAAGATCAGTCATTCTGCAATCGCCCTATTGTAGCATATTTCACAATGCTTACCCTGGAGTTCAGGGATAAAGAGGAGAGCTATGACAACTTGTCTGCAACAACAATAAATATTCTACAATGTTTACATCATACTGTAACAATCTTGTTTTACAAGTTTATACAAAGTGGTGTACAATTGCTAGATCTAAGAGCATTCAACAAATGACAACAGTGTAGCAATGGGTCCAGGCTGCCAATTACAATGTAATTGTAATAGTAATGCTAAATTGTTTCAAGTAATAGTAGGAACAGAACATAATGTAATAATAATAATAGTGATATAAGGCAATGTAACAGTAACTGAGCTATTACAATAAATAATACAATTTGGATTAATGCTGGCGTAGTTTGCATGTTAGCTTCAATAGCCTACAAAGACAATGGGTAAGACAACCAAGGCTATGAAGCCATGTACAGTTTACACAAATAACTGTACTGGTTCTTTGTATAATTTGGTCAGCAGAAGTTTCAAAGGAAAAATTCTGACAATAGGTGTGACGCATCACACACCTGTACGCACTCCTAAATGTTTAATCGAAAGCAAATAGTTGTGATGGGAAAATGTAGTGGTAATAGATTCATATATGTAATAGTAACAGATTACTTTACCTTCAGGATGTAATAGTAAAAGAAAGGAAACAAACTAATAGTAATAGATTACACTAATACACTGTAATGTAATTGACCCCAGGCCTGGCTCCAAGTACAGGTGTTTTGTTCCTACCTGAACAACCTTTGCAATAGCCTCATTATTCGCTGGACAATATGAGGTAATCACCTGAAACAGACGGAACAAGTTTCTAAAAATTCTGTAATTCTGCTAAGCAGACTCCACTATACTAGGATGATACAATGTCAGTGTTGCTTGATTCACTCCAAGTATTACATCATGCAGATGGATTGCACCATCCTTACTCAGAACAAAACAGTTTATTGACTATTGTTGTTGTAAGTTTTTGCAGATCATTCAGTGAAGTGACAAAAGCTTTATTTTTTAAAATTCACAGAATGCTGCATTATAGTCCATATTGTTCAGTGTCATTGAACCTAGGTAGCACTACTTAAGACATTTAACTCCAAACAGCTAACACAAGAGTGGTTTACTTTCAGAGTTTTCCTTCTCTAGAGTTAGTGAGTTCACAACAGGTTTTTTCCATTTCCCTGCATGAGATATTTTACTTCACCTGGCTGGCACAGGCAGTAAAGAACAGAAGATGAAAGTTGATAGGATATATACTCCGAAAGAATGTTGTAGCAGCATGGTTTGGTCTCTCTCCCTCCCTCCCCTTCACCAGATGGCACCACCAGCTGTCCAGCATGCATTGAACCATGACGCATTCTGAGGTCATTTATTGATGTTTACCAAGTATGGCTACAGCACTATGTCCTGTCCTCACAGCAGAGAGCCAGTTCAGTCTGGTCACAGTTGAATGCATATGACTGCCAGATTTATTTGTAGATGGGAACAGGTTGTCATACAAGTGGCTATATATATGGCTCATTTGTCACACTTCTGTCAGGAGTCAGGTTACTGGTTTTATCATGCTGGCACTAGTAAGAAAAAAGTGGGATATTTTCAGTGCTGTGTATATTCAAACATGTTTGTGACACAATTGTGAACTTAGAAATTGAAGCAAACATATACAAACAAACAGATGATCGATGTTCTACCTATACTTTAATTATTGATGGATTTATGCCTAATACTATATTTGCATTTACTGTATATAATTATAATAGTCAAATAGCAGAAATGGCCAAACTACATATGACAAGTCAATGTTTCATCTATGGCTATGCGATAATTGCATGCTGCATGCGTGTGTGCACTTAATCGGAGTGAACGAGTGTCCCCCGGCTCTGAAGTTCAAGAGGAACATATAAACATATGCTTGTCATACATTACAACTACAATGGTTGACAGCCACGTCTACAAACACCACGAGTGACAGTTATTGGCCACGTATGTCCTAAGGCTAAGCCTAACCCTAGACAGTAACTAAAGCCTTAGCCTTAGGCTTAGCCTATGCTTAGACCCCTAGTAAAAAAATAAAGTTTAGGCTAAACTTCGTACCTCGCCGCTGCCGCTCCATTGACCTGCGTATACGCCAGGGTTTTCGGCAGCCAGTCCCAGCTCCCGCAGCCACGAATACTTTTTGCTTTCGATGAGTAAAGACGACATACTCCGCCGAAATACGTGCCAGTTTGTGGTCGATGCCGGAAAACGCGACCGAGCGATGCGTAACACTGTCGCTGCCATGGGCGTGAGGTCGCAGATACCTCAGCTGTCGACTGTCGCTATTTGCGGACATCCAGGACCAGATACACCTGACCTGGGCTGGGGGCACCACTCCCTCGCAAAGCAAGATCAAACACCTATTTTGAATAACTGTCTAAAGTCGCAGTCTGGCGGGGGAGATCGTCACAGCAAATTTGGTGTGACGATCGCTGACGAGATCGCTAGGAGCAGTTATTACTTGACTAAACAAAGAACAACTTATATATCACCGACACTTAATTATAATTTTATTATACTGCATAAATTAATCTTATATTCCGTTAACATGAAACCGTAGTAAAAATATTATTAATAAAAAATACACAATCACTTATATCTTAAACACTAATAAAAAATATAATAATAATATAATAAATGTTTATTTTCAGACAAAAAGTTCACATATGTATGTATGTATGTATGTATGTATGTATGTATGTATGTATGTATGTATATATATATATATATATATATATATATATATATATATATATATATATATATATATATATATATGTATATATATATATATATATATATATATATGTATATATATATATATATATATATATATCCATCACTCTTTGCTATAACATCATTGTAAAGTTTGTATAGCAAAGAGTGATGGGCTTCGTCATTACAATTAGGGTTAGTACAGCATAAAACCTCATGAGGTACATTAACAGCAGATATAAAAGCAAACCAGTTTGTGTAAGACAGTTATGGAGATCCTGGGGGTGACAGCGTTCCACACACGACAAGGAATTTAAATTTGCTCCTCCGTGGGGGCCTCTGAAGAAGGTAATAACTTGGCAGATATAGTAAACCATAAAGGTTAAGTGGTCGAAAGAAACACAGTCATATTTAACTTTCATATCAGAGATTTATGAATGACTGGAGTGAGTGCTAATATCCGCATTAAAATCGCCAATGATGAATATGTTCAAATTCAAATGAATCGCTTATAGCCTGCATGGATTGATATCTTGATATTAATCAGCATTGTCATCACTCTGACATGGTAGATAGACATAAAGAAGAACAAAAGTGGCATAAGAGCTGGTAATTTTTAGACCCACGTACGAGGCTCCTACCAGCATAGATCAACGGTTCAAAGGGGTCGAGTGAACGCCTTCATAAAATGCAAAGCTCACCATGACGACGTCCACTCAAACCATCACCATAATCAACGGAACTAATTCATCTGGCATTAAAGTCAGAGTGAACAAAATTAAGAAAAGAAAAGCTCTGTTGACTGAGACAGTGTCCTTGCACAGCAAGAATATCTAGATTTTAAAATGTCAACAACATCAAAAGCACTGTTCCGTATGCTTCTGGAGTTAAAAGAAGCAATACGGAGGGAAAGTCTATTAAAAGTATCTTGCTTTTCTTTTGGTCATTATAATGTTTTTCTGGCATGCGTGTGCGCGCATGGGCGTGCGTGTAGAACATAAGCTAAAACTTTATTTCATACGGATTGAATAACAATAAAGCCGATTCGCTCAGTTTATTAACCTCTGTGGAGCTATACGTGCAACAGTGGTGTGCATGCTCCTCCACCACTCAACGATGACGCATGCGCTGTGGCAGCCACAAGCAAGCGCGTGTTGTTTACGTTTTACAACACAATAAGAATTCGTCCGCTATTATTCTGCACGAACATAATTTATAATAAATAGCGCGTGACAAAACTATTACGCTGTGAGAAGGTGTTATTAGTTTCGTAGGTCACTTGCACGGTTGAATTGCATCAAAAACAGATACAGATGCAAAAATACAGATGGTTATGATAATTGCTATTTCTTTTCAGTTTTCTGACATTGACACTGTCTTTTATGGAAATTAACAGCGTTTGCATGCGTGGACTGCCCACGATTAATAATGGCTTGTTTACAGTTTATGTTTGTGCTGCATGTCGCCCCCTGGGCCTAGATACTGGACAGTACGTGTCACTGGACAAACATGTTAGAGGTTACATGCACTGGGGTGGCGTGGCCTTCAACCGGGAGGGTTAACGTTATGTATATGCTGTTAAAGGGGGGGGTGAAGCACTCGAACAACCACAGCCCAAACATAATAACATACTATTTACAGTATATATCACCCTTATATGATGGGCGCAACGCCACGGTAATTTTGTAATATCCTTTTTAACTTTGCCATTATCTTCGCTGGGCGGCGCCATATTGCTCTGCGGGGGGCTCAGCGGCAGAGTGGTTTGAGTACGAGCTCCTGGCACCGCGTTCACACAGTAAAATCCTCTCGGAAAAATGGCCGAAACGCATAGAAAATCGAATAAAAAGAAAACTGGTGTGCACTGGATGGCTCCTGGATATATCAACTAGTCCTACAAATGCAAGGAAAAAACTTTTGATCGACTTCCGAGGAAGAATTTGCAGCGGAAAAGGTGGTTGCAAATGCGGAAATTTCCGTGTCCGCCAGCCGCAGGCTCTGCGAGTGACCACTTTTCCGATGCAGATTACAAGACAAAAGACTATGTGATGAGCATGGACAGACGGTGAGCATCAAGATGTCATTCTTGGTCAAAGACACCGTTAATTCCATCTTAGATCTTTTTTCCGCATATGACCAAGCATCTACAGACTATTCTGCGACAAGGAAACGTCAGATATCAGAGGGCAGAGCGATGCGTCGGAAGCGACGAGCCGAAACCAGGTTAGTAAATTGGATTACCGTTACCATTGTGACTTATCACTACGATTACAATATAGTTCCACCCCAATAAGCACAGCTGTTCTTCAACTTCAGCATATATATGACCCGCAGTAAATCGAAATGTATGAATACAATAAAGTGCGAGTAAGTGTTAATAGTTTGATATAATTACGAGTGTTTTCCAATCTGCCGATTTATTTTCGACGTGATTGGCGTCGTCAATAGTGGCCGTACTCAAAACAATAACAATAACTCAGTAAGTGCTACAGGATATACTGCAGCCTTATAACATGGGTCATGGCGTATGTACTAGGCAAAATTATTCAAGAAAATAATTTGATATTATTTATTGACAGTCATACTAAGTCTCATACTCCTGTGTTCTAAATGGGGGGGGGTAGATGCATGGAGAAACACGACCAAAAGACAGTATAGACTATAGTGCAACAGAAGCCTACTGTTGCTGTTTACATTTCAAATTCTTTATGGAAATATTTAAATATACAAATACTTTCATTGTGATTAAGTGCAACTGCAGTTACAAAAACTTTTTAAAAGTATTTAAATATTTAAGTAAAATGCATTTCACATATGCAATATCTAGCTGGAAAGGAAACTAACTGAGGCATCGTCATCTACCCAGTTGAACACTGTCAGATTACATGTCTGCTTTCTATAATGACACTTTACAATTTCTGTCTGAATTCTTGTGACTTGACAATAAGGCATGCTTTATTGATCAGATTAAACCCCACATGTAATAACCGAATATCCGGAAGTTCATAAAGAGATGTATTAATTACATTTTATTCAAAGTCAACTGATAACACTGTAATGAATATCGTGGGGGGAGCGGCAACTGTCGGCAACCCACAATAGTATTAGTACAAGCTATACATATGAAGGAAGTATATCAGGCATGGGGTCAATTCTGTTTTGTCAATTCAAAAAAATCAGTTCTAATTCTGCCTTGCAAAAATCAGTTCCAACTGTTAAAATCCTAGGCTAAAGAAACATTCAAATCCAATTCGTTTTAATACAGTTTTATTTGTCACGTGTTCACAATCATATTTAATTATATAAAATTATTCGTTAAATGCACACACACGCACGCACGCACGCACGCACGCACGCACGCACGCACGCACGCACGCACGCACGCACGCACGCACGCACGCGCACACACACACACACACACATATATCAGGTTTGCCATAAAAAACTTTAAAATGGCATCCAGCCATTTCATATGTACTTTCTGCTGCGACACCTCTCCTGGATTTTTGCTAACAAAACCAGACATTTTGGACAGCCTTGGACAGTTGGGTCATTAATCTGAGTTTTGAACAGTTTCCCCTGTTTATATCAGGTCCAGGTCATTTGCCCCCTCCCGGACATTTGCCCCTTTGTCACTTGCCCCCCAGACATTAGTCCCTTGCCTTATTCAAAATCTGGACATTTGCCCCCTGTCCGTAGCTTCTGGATTATTTGTAAGTTTTTTAACTTATTTTTTTATTTCTGAACTTGAATTCAAGATATATATTACCCTAATTGCAATTAATGTTCTTTGTGCCAGATCAGCAAGTAGTAAATTACTTTATGTAGTTGGAGATGATCCTGTAATCAAAGGATTATCTTTATTGCAATTGTGGAAGAAGCCAGTGAGATTAGGACCTGGACATGTTAGGACAATTGAGGATATTTGAAAGAAGCCATCTCAACAAGGTTTCTTTTGAATTGCATTTACCATGGAGAGTTGGAGTGACTCCATTTTCCTATAAAACTGGATGCACAAGCCAGAGTTGTCAGAATTCACTTATAACTTCACCATGGAAATTACTACTAGCATCTGAGGAGGTCAGAAGCTATGTTTTGAGTGTCATGCTTACACCAAGAAGGGGGACCAACAAGATTACTCTTCAATGGGAGTGAAGCCAGCATCGATTCTGATCATGCAAGGGTGCTGTGGTCACTGATCTGATCTCCAGATCCAGAATGTGATCAACAAGACTGCCTGCAACCATGATGGTGACACGGCACAGATAGAAGCTGCCAAGGTCCGTGAGGACCTGAAAACTAAGGCAGCTAATACCAGGGGCACTCCAAACCAGCTGATCTCTGACTTCTTACTGTCCACCACTGTTTGTGGAAGCATCACCCAAGAACCCATCTTCCACCACTGATCTGACTATCAATGATACCTGGAAGACAACTAGTGACAAGATCATCTCATACACACTCCAGGGGATAGTCCATTGCATTAGGCTAAAGTGACTTCGACTTGTCATTGAATGTTATGTTATTGTAGTAATAATGATAAAACTGCAAACTGATTTTCACTTGTCAACTATCATAGAAAAAAGGGGCAGATGTCCGGGGAGGGGGGGGGAGCAAATAGGAGGCAGATTTATATTGCTATGAATTGTGGTATCATTGATATTTCATCAAATTTACTGGAAAGTTTGAGCCTTTAACATCCTAATCTCCAACATGTATTCTCCATGGGGACATTTTTAATTACTACAAAGGGCAAACCCTACAGCCACATGTAACAGCATTGTACAGGTGACTGGTGACATGTTTAGTATGGGAAACTTGTGGGCTGAACATTAGGCTTGGATAAACAAGGGGCTGCATTCAAGTGGGACAGGCTTCCTCTCTCACACAAAGGGAATAAGCAGGCAGGTGCCTTTAATTGGCAATCTCTGTAAATAAACCTTGTACACTGAGAAAGAAAATGAGGCCTGAATGGTCTGATTTTGGTTTTACTGTCTGTTACAGTAACTTAGTATTTCTTTTTGATGCAAATGCTTGATTATATTGTTCTTGGTCACAATGTTTCAATACCAGAGTAGACAGTGTCTATGCTGTAATGTTGACAACTTCCTGGCTGTTACCAGATTCAGCGTGACATGCTAATAGCAGACAAATATGATTTTAAAAGTAATATAAGTAAATATATGGGTAAATATTAACAGTATCAAGTCAATAATTCCAACAAAATTAATTCCAATTCCCAAAAAATAAATTTTTGAAAAAAAAAATTCCAATAAATTTTTTTTTTGGAAGTCAATTCCAATTCCGGAACTGGAATTGAGGGTCAGTTCCAATTCCGGAATGGAATTGACCACATGCCTGAAGTATATTCATGACAATATCTTGTCTCTGTGTACTACAGCAAAAGACATGAACAGTATAATTGAATTGAAACAAGCTTATGTCTGTGGAGCTTTTGTCGGGAGGGGCTTTTGTCCATGCACCATACTATCTAGCAGATGCTTTCAGTATAATACCTGTGTGTGCGTGCGTGCTTGCGTGCGTGCGTGCGTGCGTGCGTGCGTGCGTGCGTGCGTGCGTGCGTGTGTGTGTGCAGCATTTATAAGGTAAAGATGTCACAAGCATAGATCTGCATTTGGTCCAATAACAATATTCATGCATTTTGTTATCTAAATCGAGTGTCAGATATAAAATAAGGAACCCCATAGAAAGTATACCTATGGGTCCATGTTGTTATGGAATTTGGACCCCTTATAGAATTTTGACCTCCCTGGCCCATAGAAAACAGTGCAATGTTGATTAGATAATATAATGCACTTTGGAGCTAAGATGCTACAATTTTGGTTACATGCGTTTGGTTATGTTACCAGTGGCATTTGTCAAACTGACCAGACAGATTCATTAAAAACATTAAGAGATCAGTGAAAGACCCATTGGTTGAATTAACATGGCTCTATAGGAAAAATGCTTTTCCATGTGGTTGATTACTTTATACATTCTATATGACACTGGCACTCTTATATTCTAAAAATAATACATACAAGAGAAAGTTTCTCACATTGTGATTCATTTTTATTATGCAAAAGATGAATTTTGTAAAATTTTCAAGTCACTGTATGTGTAATCTTTTCAGATGAAGGATTCACCATTGGTTCGTACAAGTACAGGTACTAGTTTTTAAGCATCCAGCGCTACAGGTGATGCCGTCAATCTTTACATTACGGATGTCACCTTTAGTGCCATCACTGCTACTACTGCTGTGGCACCACATACAACTGATGCTGAAATGCAATCGATCCGGTAACGATATTTCAAGTGCGACACTTCGCAAATGCTGCTGTAGTCACGGATGACATTATTGCACCAATGAACGTTGATCATGACTACTCCTATGTGAAGCTTCCATCAGATTCAGTGAGAATAAAGACATTGGTGCAGATGATGCACACTATGTGATAACAGCGACATGACCGAGGGTGACTCAAGCAGCTCCGTGTCGACACCTATGAGAAAGAGAAGAAGTTTGTCATTCGTGAGAAAAACTTATGTCACTTTTCTGCACCAGTCAGAATAAGTAGTGTATTGGTGTATATTTAGTGCCAGTAGTGTATTGGAACAGATGGTTGGTGTGCAAGTACTATCAGTCAGAACAAGTAGTGTATTGATACATATGATTGGTATACATTTACTGTCAGTACAAGTAGTGTATTTGGTAGAGAATGAGACGCTTGGTTTACATTTGCTGTCGGTAGGAACAAGTAGTAGATTCAGTCAGAACAAGTAGTATATTGGATACACATGATTGGTGTACATTTACTGTCAGAAGAAGTAGTGAAATGGTGCAGATTCCAGAATGAGATCATTGGTGTACATTTACTGTTGGTAGGAACAAGTAGTGTATTGGTGTGCATGATTGGTGTACATTTACTGTCAGTCAGAACAAGTAATATTGTTACACATGATTGGTGTACATTTACTGTCCAATCAAAACAAGTAGTCTATTGCCATTGGTACAGATGATGATGGTGAAACAGTTAAAATGCCTTGGCTTTATAAAGATTAATTATTTCCTAAGCTAAACTACCAGTATATTTGATATGTTGTGGCATAATAATGATGTGTGTAACTGTGATATCCATGTTCCAGGTTGTATTTCCCGGTGGTAGAAGTCACTGTTTTTAGTCACTGTTTAGTCTTGGTTTCAGTCGTTGTAGTTAGCCTTATTTCTTTGGTAATTGTTTTTCTATGTGAATAAACTGTTGATATATTTGATGTTGGTCTCAATATAAATGAAATTGTGTGTAGTGACATGCAAGATGCTGCAGGTAACATTTTGTTTGATAGAAGTGGGATATGGATAAGAAGGCATTCACATCATTCAGTTATTAATATTTTAGCGGGAATTTTTGTAGTTTTCCAGGTTGTTTTTCGACCTGATGCATACTGTGGGTGCCTCACAATTTGTCTATATCAGACTATCAGTACACTCACCTGTGTCAGGCCAATACAAAATAAAGAGAAAAGCCTGCTTGCATTGCCATTGTAGCTCGGACCTCGCCCTCGGGCTAGGACCTAGGTAAAAGAAATATGCAGAAAAAATATGATTATTAAAACGGCAATGATTCGATAACAATTGAATTACTGACCTGCTTGCTATAGGGCGAATCAATGAGTCGGCACGCAAATCATGCAATGACAGCAGACCAACATCTAGCACCGCTCTGTTTGTGCATATGTCAGGCACACGGTGCATAGCCATAGCCTAGCCTTAGCCCTAGCCCTAGGCATGGTAGCTTCCTCGGCGCAGCATGATGACTCAACGTAAACGTGCGCAGACATCGGGACGCAATTTCCACAGGTTCACCACATCACACTACCTAGACAGGAATCGTTGACAGTCAAAGCGCTGTTGTAATTTTTCCTGAATCCAACGTCAACAAAGGCGAAGCCGACGTGGAGTCTGGAGCGTGACTCGCACACTCGCGCGGTGACACTTTACGACTGTCAACGGTTGTTTCCGTGTGGCCTGTTGAACTAGACTCTTCGTCTGTGGTTTCCATTTCTCCAAAGATAGACAACTATTACGGAAGTTCAGTAAACCACTAATCGCTAGTAGCAGATCTGGTAAAACTATCACAAGCGATGCATCCATCTTGTCAACAAGTAAAAAATAGTTCCGGTATTCCGTTATCGCATATTCTCGTTGGTTAGCGTCTCGTGTGTTCGAGAAGTGTGGCGTTTTCCACGATTTTTTTGCGTGTTTTGTTGTAATTTCTTTAACTTTTTTATTTGGAACGAACAGAAAAGCTAAAATTCGAAAATTTACATTGATTAGATATACGCGACTCAAACCACTCGTTTCGACAACAAGATGGCGATACGCAGTGATGTATTTTGTAGATTTTTGTCTCGAACAAAATCAGTTTTTCAGTTTATCTCATAAATTAGCAGGTATCTGTCACCATTAATGCATAGTTAGATAATATATATTTAAATATACGGCATAACACAAAATTGCTTCAGTTCCCCTTTAATAAAGCCGATTTAAATTATAAATTCTTACATCTGTAAGTTAGTCCGATATTATATGTATGCGACCTAACTATGTAACATCTGTACCCGATACACCGCTTTTCGCACGTGTGCATTCTTGAACATGATAAATATTGTATTGAGAATGATCTTTATCTATGCACACGCGCGAAAGTCATCAAATAAAAGATCAAACGTCTTAACCTAAAGGTTTGTTTAACTGCGCGTCGAGACATGCATATCACGCACATTAATTCACTCGAATTGCATCAAAACACGAACTATTAACTGAGTGGGTGATAATAGGCGTACTAATAACACAACGAACATTGACACTATGCCGCAGTTGAAGTGCCCCATAGATGGATGTGAATGGCAGTCCCAGCAGCTGGGTGAGGCCTTCGTCGAGGCACTGACAATGGTTCTACAGGCTCACATCAGCAATGCTCACGCCCCCAACCCCCACAATTATGCAAAACCTGAAAAGTTAGACCGGCCAACTGTAGCAAAAGGCTGTACCAGCGAGGACTGGACTTACTTCACAAGCCTGTGGGCAAGTTATAAGGCTGCTACTAAATTGCCCACAACTGATATTAATGTCCAGTTATTAGCCTGCTGTGACACTGACCTTCGCAAAGACCTGCATAGAACGGATAAAGAGCTGGAGCAGAAGGATGAGGATGCCATCCTGCTCACCATTGAAAATGTGATGGTCTCCAGACTGGCACTACATGGCATGACCCAGGATCGAGAAGAAGGAGTTCGCTACTTTGCAGCACGACTCAGGGGGCAGGCAAATGAATGCAAGTTTGTTGTGAGATGTCCTTGTGCCAACCCAAGAGATGTGGACTTCACAGATCAGATGATCAAGGATGTGTTGATCCGAGGCCTCAATGACCATGATATTCAACACGAGATCCTGGGGCATGAAGACCAAGACATGACCCTTCAGGCTGCACTAAAATTAATTGAAGCCAAGGAGGCCGGGCGAAGATCGCAAGCATCCTTAACGCTAGAGGGCGCTCACGCGATGAGCCAGCACAAGAAGGCTAACAATTATCAACCGGCTACCGCCGACCGATAGGCTAAATGTGCGAAGTGCAACAAGCAATTTAACAGGCCACTCAGCCGCGATGGCAGAATCCGGCCATATAAGCTATGTAAACACTGCTTCACCTCCCAGAGAGTTGACAAGAAACTCGAGCAGGGAGAAAAGAGCCCGGAGCAGAGCGGTTATGTGTACGACATGATGTGCGCAGGCAATTTCCCAGGGAGGAGACCAGTGAAGCTAGTCCACCACGTATTTAGTGATGGCACGGGCTGGCAGCAACGTCAGTCTCAGCCACATCCCAAGATCACTGTAACAGCAAGGGTGTGTGCTCATGATTACATACATTTTGGGACGAAGCTATCATCCAATCCCCGAGAGAGTGTCATTACTGCCATAACCGACACTGGATGCCAGAGCTGCCTCATAGGACTGAAGCTGATCTTGCGATTGGGTCTCAAAAGAATTGATCTACTCCCTGTGCAGCATGAGATGGATGCTGTTAACAGTAACGCCATCAAAATCATAGGAGCCGCACTGCTAAGATTGTCAGGCCGTGACAAGTCTGGGTACCCTATGGAGACTGCACAAGTCTGTTATGATACACCTGACACAACAAATATGTACCTCAGCCGCGAAGCATGTGAAGACCTAGGCCTCGTATCACCCTCGTTTCCAACAGTTGGTGAATCAAAGGGAGGAAATATTCATCATTCAGATGCAGCCGCAACCGCATCCCACTCAGATGTGGCAATGGAGGTGGACGATGATGCCGAAAAATGCACATGCCCTCCCCGCTCCATGCCACCCACCCTTCCAACAGTCCCTCCATTTCCAGCAACAGAAGACAACGTGGCAAAGCTTCACAAATGGATTCTGGACTATTACGCATCCAGCACCTTCAACACGTGCCCCCACACCCGACGCCCATTCATGGCTGGACCTCCACTTGCACTTAGGGTGGACCCAGAGGCGAAACCAGTTGCCATACACATTCCTATACCGGTCCCTCTACATTGCCAGGAGGAAGTGAAGGCAGACCTAGATAGAGATGTGTGCTTAGGTGTCATCGAACCTGTCCCCGTCGGCGAGCCGGTCACATGGTGTCATAGGATGGTAATTTGCAAGAAGAAGAATGGCAAGCCAAGGCGGACTGTTGATCTGCAGGCATTGAATGCTCATTGCTCCAGAGAGACCCACCATACACAGTCGCCATTTCACCAAGCAAGGTCGGTGCCAAGCAACAAGAAGAAAACAGTGTTTGATACCTGGAATGGCTATCACTCTGTGCCCATTAGGGAGTGCGACAGACACCTAACCACATTCATCACACCGTGGGGACGCTACAGATACTGTACGACACCTCAGGGATATATCGCATCCGGAGACGGTTACACCCGCAGATTCGACGAGATTGTTGCAGACTTTCCAAACAAGACCAAATGCATCGACGACACCTGCATATGGGGAGACACGATTGAAGAATGTTTCGTCCAGGCATGCGCATGGTTAGATCAGTGCGGCAGAAATGGAATCACACTCAATCCAGAGAAGTTCCGATCTGCGCAATGCATCGTAGAATTCGCGGGATTTACGATCACCCCCGATGAGGTAAGGCCTTGCAGCAAATATCTTGATGCCATCATGCAATTCCCAGTGCCGCGGAATATCACAGACGTCAGATCTTGGTTTGGACTCGTAAACCAGGTCAGCTACTACACATCTATGACCGAGAGAATGCGACCATTCATAGACCTCCTGAAACCCAAGTCCTCATTTTATTGGGATGATCAATTACAGCAATTGTTCGAAGAGTCCAAAGAAGGCATCATTCAGGACATTTAACAAGGAGTGAAGATCTTCGACAAGGGCAGAAAGACATGCCTGACCACAGACTGGTCCAAAGAAGCAATTGGATTCATCCTTCTCCAAAAGCATTGTGCCTGCCCCGGTGAAGTGCCATTCTGCTGCAACGACGGTTGGAAAGTGACACTGGTTGGCAGCCGTTTCACCCACCCGGCTGAATCCAGATACGCACCGATCGAAGGGGAAGCCCTAGCCGTAGCTGATGCATTAGAGAGGACACGCTACTTTGTGCTAGGCTGTGATGACTTAATTGTGGCCGTAGATCACCAGCCCCTACTGAAAGTCCTGGGTGATCGCAAGCTACAGGATATCAAGAACCCACGTCTACTTAACCTGAAAGAAAAAAACATTGCCTTTAAAATTCAAGTTCATACATATCCCCGGCAAAAGGCACCTCGCCACAGATGCCATATCGAGACATCCAACAGGCCCGCTGATAAACTCTGTCTTCCGACGACGCCCACGCAGCGTCCGCCGGCATGCCACGAGCCATACTAAGCATGACTGTTCGGCCGGCATCGATGCCGAAATAACTGTGGCTGCAGCACATGCTCTGGAGGGGATTGCCGCTGTGACATGGAATAAGGTTAGATAGGCCACAACCAGCATGCCACGAGCCATACTAAGCATGATACAACCAGCGATCCAACAATGTTCAGGCTTCTCGAAACCATTGAAGATGGTATGCCAGACACCAAGCTCCAACTATCATGGGGTGTCCGACACCGCCTATCATCAGTGGCGTACCCGCATTCCAACTGCAGGGCTGAGATTGGCGTGAAATCCTGCAAGCGTCTGCTGATGCACAATACAGGCCCAAATGGGGAATTGGATACACCCTCATTTCAGAGAGCCATGCTACAATATAGGAACACCCCCGATCAGGATACAAAGATGTCTCCAGCCATGATCGTGTTCGGACGCAGCATTAGAGACTTCATTCCTGTGCTGCCCGGCCGTTACACACCCCACAAGGTCTGGGTAGACAACTCTGGCCTGAGAGAATCTGCACTCCGTAAGCGACATACGCGCGCTGAGGAGCGTCTTAGCGAGCACACCAAGCAACTACCCCCGTTACGAATCGGAGATCATGTGCGCATCCAGAACCAGAGCGGCAGTGACCCCAACAAATGGGATAAGACTGGCGTCGTCGTAGAGGTGAAACAACACGATCAATATGTCATTATGGTGGATGGTTCCGGCAGGGTGACTCTCCGTAATCGCAAATTCCTAAGGAAGTTCCAGCTGTACAAGCCATTCGACCATAGCCCCGTCGCCACTCAACAACTACTTACAAAATCACAGCAAGCTGTACCACCCCAGTGGACCGCCATTGTCCCAGCAAAGGAAAGCAGCTCAATCCAGCCAGTGTTGTCACACACTATCGACAGGGTGATCCCAGTGCTTCAACGCACACCACCTGAACCTCCTGTCAACCCGTCACTAACTGATGAGGGGACGGTCGCCGCCCCTTCTTCACTGCATGCCTCACCAGAACGCCAACACGCTGGCACCGCTGGAAAAATTACACTGTCAGAAACCGTGAATAAGCCGATCGTTCCCGACCCCGGTGCACCACGCCCCAGACGATCTATAGTTCCCCCAAAGAGGTACGACCCAAAGGAATGGATCTTATCCAGCAGAAAATAATCACCGCAACGCAATACAACGGCTATCATATGGTTACACTACCACAAGTAATCTTCACAATCAGCCAGGGTCTTAATACGTATCAAGGTCAGACAGCGTGGTCCCGTATGTTATCCCGGGTCCATACTAGGGCAGGCGCTAAAGGCCACCCATTATTCTAGTATACTTTTGTTCTATTTGTGCAACTGTGCTAATTGTTTACTTTACATGGTACCATGTACATTTCCCTGATGGACTTTATGGACACTATACTCATTGACGTAAGACACTATACCAGTGCTTGTGATGCATGTTAGCTCACACATAATTTCTTTGTTTCATTTAGCTTATCTCAATGTTCAATAAGCTCAAGGGAGGAAGGGCATAGTCCGATATTATATGTATGCGACCTAACTATGTAACATCTGTACCCGATACACCGCTTTTCGCACGTGTGCATTCTTGAACATAATAAATCTTGTATTGAGAATGATCTTTATCTATAAGTATGTTGTGTTGTGTCAATTAAGTGCAGCTAGTGTTGATACATGCATGCACTGACATCATATAATGCATGGTAGATATATAGAATCACATAAATAAATTAATGTTATTTTGCAACAATTGCATATCAAATACTTAACGTTTGGATAACCATATATGAACCCTAGCTACCACGTACAGACCCTGCAGCCGATAATGTATGTGTGTCGACAATTTATTCGGAAAACAAAACAAATACAATGACTTGTTAAATATGTATTATATTTTATATAGTGCGTACTGTGCGAGTTGTGTCAACATGATATAAATTGGTCTTGAATACATTGCATAGCTTATACAATTTTACTAATAACTAATTAGAATTAAAGTGAATTTGATTGGCTACCCCAATTTCGGCTAGGCATACATTTTTGGAGTCAGACCACAGTTGAAAATTGCATTGGTGGCCATGTTAACGTTTTATTAGATTATAAGAAAACGTGACCACTAAAAATTCTGAAACGTTTTCACAGCAACTGCCATCATCTCATTGACATGCTGACCAATTTTTATCAAAATCACATACCTCCAGCTCTTTTAAAACGCCCCGACGTGCGATGCCCATCAATTTTGACAAAAATAGCCTTGTATTCATGCGCCCACGTGGCCCATAGCAGAAAAATTCCCATAAATCCCTCCGCCTTTTAAACTCTCAAAAAAATGCACCATTTCACAGCCAATAGCTTCTACAAACAAACCTGTGAATATGCCTGCTCAATTGCACTTATGTCACATCGTATGAATTCTTTAAATTCACATATCGCAATTTAATACGCCCTACATTCGTGTGAAACAATAAACAGGAAGGTCAACTTTGGTCTTACCCCTTTTGTTGAGATGGCGACAAACGGTGGCGCCACGTGACGGAAACTGGATAATCAAGGTTAATATCGATATAGGCCCGGGTGACCGAGACTACAAAATCTCCGACGGTTTCAAAATGGCGGCTCAAAAAAATTTACCGAAGGATGCTCAAGTTATGATGGCCATACTAAAAGAGATGGGCATTACTGAATATGAACCTCGGGTGATAAACCAAATGTTGGAATTTTCATACCGTATGCACTACTTTATACTTTTTATTTTGACGGCCTAATTGAACAATTAACATTCATATCTTATATTATCGCTCTAGCCTAGCCACTGTGGCTGTGTCGTATTAATTATAATTGGTTTCTAGCCTTCCACAACCCACTGATGTACTGTTTTCACACAGGCTATATCACCGATGTACTGGATGAAGCCAAGGTGTACTCAAGTCATGCTAACAAGAAGATGATTGATGTAGAAGATGTGAAGTTGGCGGTGCAGTGTCTTCTTGAACATTCATTCACCTCACCGCCACCACGTGATGTAAGTACACATGATCAGGCATATTTTGGCAGCCAATTTTTTTAATGATAATTGCAAATTGGCAAATCCAAATAAGAGCCTGTACAATTTGTTAAGGCATTTTCACTGACATGTTGTAGTTACTGATGGATCTGGCACGACAGAAGAACAGTGTTCCACTTCCACCGATTCGACCATACACAGGGCCAAAGCTTCCACCAGAGAGATACTGCCTCACAGCCACCAACTACCGACTGAAGCCATTGAGGAAGGTGAGGGGGATGTCTCTCTGGCTGGCAACATACTTCCCGTTTCCTTTAGTTAAAACATTTATTGATTTCAGGCCTGGGGTCTTCTATTACATTGCAATGTATTAGATTACTATTACTTAGTTTCCTTTCTATTACTGTTGCATGCTGAAGGCAATGTAATATATTACTATTACATTTCCAGCTATTATTATTACATTTTTCATCGGAACTATTTTCTTTTGATTAAAATTTTACATACTTAATCACTTACATAGATTCAAATTAACTGATGGATGTATAATTAATTAAATTACAATTAATCTCACACAATTCCAGTTGTATGTAGACGTTTCATATATTCATTGGAATGAAACAAAAAAGCAATGTCACTTTCATATAAGACAGTCTGATTATCCCATAGTAGATCCATACTGCTCGGCTGCTGCTTGGTGGACAGTAAAATATTGGCTCAAGGATAGGACGTTTTTCACACTTTTGGTCAATAGTGTGCAAGCTAGCTACCAACTGCGAAAAACACAGAAAAGTTGGTATAAGCTCCTGGATTTTGTTCAAATATTACCCAGCATGGCAGGCTGGCAGCTAGTGTTGGGAGATGGCAATGGTTGATTGATTGTTTCAGATGTTTAGATTGATTCGGTCTGCTTAGTGCTGGAAGTATGGAAACCTTATCCTGCTCCAGTGAATGAATGAATAGGCTTGTGTGAAAAGGACAGATGGCTGGTGGACCTGAATTGTAATAACAAAGCTCAATTACTATTACTTTGCTTTCTATTACTATTACATTGCATTCTATTCCATCTATTACTATTACTTGAACAATTGTAATTGTTACTATTACCCCAGGCCTGATTGATTGATTTTACGTCTCGCTGGCTATTTGAAAGGTAACAAGTTGATAGGTACAAAACTACAAATATTGGCTGGTATCAGATTTTTTCACTAAGTTATATGTAGCAAACATCCACACATGTCTAGATGTGTGTGTTTCCACACAAATGTGTGTACAGGTATGATTGGGTGTGCTCCAGTAGTAGATGGTAGTTGGAATCAGGCCCTTAGCCAGGGACTCGTCTGCCCGTCTTGAAGACGGGCAAATATCTTACGACAATGGGTAAAATAAAAATAAAAGACAGGCTTTTCTTTTTACAAGATGAGATTTTTTCATAATAAAACTGTTTGAACTGTCTTGGTGACTCTTGGTGCACGCGGTCGAGATTCGATAAATGTTGTCGACGGCAGAATAGCGAATACTGCCGATCTACTGTATATGACTATATTTTAACCTTGACATCATTGCAAAATAATGATACTGCGGTTGATCTCTATTTATTGTAACCGTATACGTCATTGGTTGGGAAACACGTTTCTATGGCCTTTCTCAGTGCCTATCCATTGGCACTCTCATTTGAAGAAACAATCCTGTGACCCGGATGTCATGGGTGAGTTCAAAATGGCACTTGCCAACCGAGTGAAAAGATGCGATATGTCAACGTCAAAGTTCACGACAATCGATGCCTTTTTCGTAAACGTGAATAAAAGCAGCGTTCCTTTGAATGTCCCTGAACAGTCTGAGTCAGCATCTTTTGTTTCATTGGTGGAGATCCATAATGTTGATGTGCCTGCTGCTAGTAACCGAAATGCTACTGTATTGTCGCCCACAACTGGCAACTCTGCAGTGGCCAAGCGCGATCACAGTAGGCTTCGAAATTGAGTCTGATTTGGACTCTGATTCACATGCATAACTGGCGTGTAGGCCCTACTATTGGCAGCAGTTTCCCAGTTCCTGAACTCGAACTGCAAACCACGAATGATTACGCTGTTTTCAGTCTAGTTAATTCATATTATTTTTGTCCAACAGGCAATACTGAATCTGGATGATTGCTGTTTTAAAGAAGTAATGTTTCAATATATTACTTTCAAAACCAATTGTATTACTGAGTGCTATATCTTCTATTTTTATTTGTTGTATTGCTTTTCTTTCAGTGTCAAGCATTTGATTTTGAGTGTGATTGTAATCATATTTGTTCATATTAGACATATTTGTACTCAAGTACTTAAGTCTTAAGATGCTTCAAACATTACTTCCATGTTTATATATTTAAAATAAAGTTTCAAGTTACTTTTTCATTAACCTTCATGTGTTGGCTCTTCTTCTGTTAGTAATACTGTGCAGGTGATAATTCCAACCTCGCTGCACAGCCAGTAAAACTCGATTGGGCTAATATTGGTTAAACCAGACTTGGCCTGCCATTGAAAATTTTAACCTAATTTGGCCAATAATGATTGTCATTTGACATTTGCTTAACTTGCATTGGCTTACCAGTGCAAAAACCAAATGGGCCAATAATGGTTGTCATCGACATGAACGGCTTCCATGGAAGCCGTTCGTGCGTTTAAGATTTTTAGAATGTTCAAGACTGGCAAAATTTTATTTCTGGCTAAGGGCCTGGTTGGAATATAGCTAAACTACATTTTTCTGTTCAGTGCATCTGTGCAAATTTGGCACATGTCAAAATGCGGTGAAAATATAGGTAGATCTACAAACTAGTTTATTACTACATTAAAATTTACTATATTTTGTATCAAGTAAATCAACTTTAGTCTTTTGAAAATGAAATAATGTGTACTAATTGCATGTTATGAAAAACATAACATTTGATATTACCTGACATAATGTGTGCATTGTTTTAAATGTTGACTCTTGTAGGTCTCACAGTGTTGTGTGCATCTCTCACTTTAACTCATCTGCTAATTGATAAAGGATATCATTAATGGGTGTTCCTTGAAACTTACAGCCTTCGGTCGAGTCATCAGCCATGCCACTGGTGCTGACATCTTCAGGCCTCTCACGGATTGGTACTCAACAGCAACTATCAGGTAATGAAAGAATATTTATGGTTAACTAGATTTATTTAATTTATACCGTTGCGCACATTATGTTATCATGTAAAACACACTGAATTCTGTTATGTATACAGCATTGGTATTGGTAATAAGAAAGTTGGGAATACTTTGTGTTAGGTGCATAATATGTCCTGTCTGTTGACATATTTGTCTATTTGTCCATCCATCTGTATGTCTTGATATCTTTTCTTTCTTTCTCTCTCTGTCTGTCTGTCTGTGGGATCACAGTTCATGTTGTAGAAACATATTTTGTTTCTATTTTAGGAGATTCTGTTGCCACAGATATATTTTCTTTGTATACTGATATGTATTTTCCCTGTGTCAGGACATATCAGATTGATTGCTACAACTTATTGCCACAACTTGCTGTTGCAGGTATTGGGAAGCTCTCCAGTCACTCACTCACTGGCAGTAAACTCTCTCTTAATGTCATTGGACGAGGCAACCCAGGACAGCCAACCATCACCATCAAGCCAGCCCCTGCCTCTGCAGTCATCTCTAAGCCTTCATCCATCACACAGGTTCCAATCATCCGCTTTAACCCCGGACCTGGTGAGTGGCGTCGAGTCTCGTCCTTCCTACCCCTTATGACCACAATTTGGACTAAGTGACTAAGCCTTGCTCACCTGCTTCAGGCAATGGAAACTGAGAAAGTCCTTAGTTATCTACAGTGACACCAATTGGAAAATCCAGAATTATCTAGTGTGTTATAATAAAGCAGACTCCAAAAAAATTAACCACAACCATAGGAAACACCCTTCACATGCCCATAGCTGGGCAGTTGAACATTTATAAACTGGGCAGTAGAACGTTTATAAAATGAGATAGAACCATACAGAAAAATCATAATCCCCAAATGCAAATTTGGTGAGTAGACAAATAAAATATGTTCTCACATCTCAATTTTTCTTTTACACAGTATTATGGAATATTTGAATTAAATTAAGCAGAGCAATATATAATATATGTTGCCACGTGTTCTTTAGGACTGCATCACATTGGTTGTTTGTGTGTTCATGTCATCACATTGGTTGTTTGTGTGTTCATGTCATCACATTGGTTATTTGTGTGTTCATGTCATCACATTGGTTGTTTGTGTGTTCATGTCATCACATTGGTTATTTGTGTGTTCATGTCATCACATTGGTTGTTTGTGTGTTCATGTCATCACATTGGTTATTTGTGTGTTCATGTCATCACATTGGTTGTTTGTGTGTTCATGTCATCACATTGGTTGTTTGTGTGTTCATGTCATCACATTGGTTGTTTGTGTGTTCATGTCATCACATTGGTTGTTTGTGTGTCTTGTTCTATGTTGTGACTTGTTAACTTGCTACGTTTCAGCATCTGCCACTACTGTTGTTGGCAGCCACCCTGCCAGTGTCACTCCCAAAGTTGTCATGTCAACGATTGTCACACCTTCACCAGCACCAATCAGCACAGTTGACATCAGTTCGCTGAAGCGGAAACATGAAGATGACGACTACGACGCGAGCTGATGATGGCGAATGGAGTAATAGTGTTGATAACTCAGACACTAGGACCAATGATTGCATGCAGGGCCACATAATGACAAGTGTGTCTGTAGTATGAAGGTTGTTTCAGATGGCTGAATGGTACAGGGATTTGGTGAGACCTCTCTGTAATGGACAAGTTGGTCTCTGTAGGAAAGATTTTTTTGCATTCTGTTGTAGCAATATGGTCACCATGTTGAAAACTGCAAAGTCAATTCTTTGCTGAAATCATACATCCAGGTTGTTTAAAGAATTACAACATGTCAGGACTGTTGTTGTGGAGTGATGTGTTTTTTGGCTATAAAAACAGTGGTTGTTTAGTTGCTTACTCCAGATATATGTGAAATCTTAGACATTACACTGTATGCATTAAGTACTTGATAATAATCCCTCTGGCAGCTATTTCGTAAGCTATAAAGAAGGGCAACTAGACTAGGGATGTGATGAATGTTTGTACATAGTGGTGAATACAAATAATATCACAATGAGAAGTATCCAATACCTACACGTTTATGAGAATTACAGCTATTATTCAAGAAGATAGAAGACAGTTAGTTGCCTGTCTTATTACAATCGCTCACATTCATTATCAAGACTATCGGAGTCGCACCTGTTACCTGTATGCATACATACATACATACATACATGCATTTTAAGTAATATCAAATGCATATATCTTGAGCTATAGCCAGGGTTGAAAAAAATCATGATTTTTAAAATTTAAATTGGAATTTTTTATTTATTGGATTTAAAAAAAAAATCACATTACACAATGTCATAAAATATTTGACTGTCCGGCTATCTGGTGTCAATACAGCTACACAAGTGTGCGCACTTTGTGCTTTTCTATTCAAAAACACAAAACTTTGTTGATCTCGATGCTTGTAAACAATTATTTGTGTTAAATTCATATAAATCAGCGATTAAAAAACCGGAAGTAAAAAAAATCAATGATTTTTTGGAGTGATTTAAATCATGATTTAAATCAATGATTTAAATCAAATGATTTAAATCAAACAACCCTGGCTATAGCTTGTCATAATGTATTAATTTTGTACTGTCAGCTCCGTGTGCTGACGTATTCCATGCAGCTGTTATATGGGTAGGAAACTTGGAAGTTAGCATTCCATGATCTACTGCCAATTTGTGTTTGTGAATATTGTTGCTATTAGGCATAGGATACAGTATGTGCATTTTTATAAAGTGCAACAAATGTGAAAGCGTTTTTGAATATTTTGTTGTTGCTGAAAACATAAGCAGATATCTTATGGTTGATGATTTAATCAACATTTCTGTAAAGCACGTTTCAATGAATTTGTTCAGCATCCCCCTCAACCTTATTACATTTTCTGTGATTGTAGAAAAAAGGCACCCTAAACATTGTCGACACGCACGCGTGCATGCATGTATGTGCATGCATATTATAGGAAGACGCAACTGCCATCAGTCTGGCATTAATCTTTTCTTTTGCCTCGAGCTGGCAGAAGTAAAGTTGATAACCTCTGTGGGGATTCTAGCACCGTTTCCGTCTCAGGTGGGCGCCACAAAGTTCTGTCTTCCCAGTGCTGGGTTGAGATCTCGTACTGTCAGAGTAGCCCTCAGTGCGTCCTTGTGCCGCATATATGGAGCACTCGTACTGTGTCGTACTTCAGGCAGTTCTCACTAAAATACACATTTCGGGAGTTTGTAATAATGCTTTCTTATGACACAATTTATCAATACCGGTGTCTTTATCTTCAACACTCATTGTTGTCATCTGTTCAGACAATTTTTTTTCCAATTTTCATATGTCCATTTTGTGTGCATTTTCAGCGGTTGTTTACGCACCGTATTGTGCACATGAACACACCACCAGATGTGTCACTGCTTCAGGAGTAGCAGACAAGGAAGTCATCACTGCTTGGAAATGCCCGTCATCTAAATCCCAACCATAATGTTGAAGTTGTGCCAGCTCGGGGTTGGCCACTACACCATTGTGCCAAACCATAGCCTGATAATGAGCTCTCAAAATTGCAGGTAGCCGTGCACCCCTAATTGGAGGTAGACTTTCAGAGTGAGCTTGCTTTTTTGAACAGTCACAACACTCACATTACTACATTGGTCAATTCTGTGTGAGGCAAATACACCTTACATATGTAAGCTTTAAGGGCGGCAATCAAGGCGGTTTATCTGTTACATCAAGCTGTCACTTCACATAGATTTGGATGTCTTACAGCTAACACAACAACGTCAGTATCTGAAGAGTGGATCCTAACTGAAGTGGTACCTTTTGGTGTAGCGTTAAGAAATTTAAGAATTAGTTTGGTGTTTGCCTCGTCCTGAATACTTGAGATATTAACTTGTTTGTGGGTAGCTTCTGCATGATCACCCCGTGTCGCTAGAACATTCGTTTGATTTCTCAGGGCATGATCACCCCGTGTCGCTAGAACATTCGTTTGATTTCTCAGGGCATGATCACCCCGTGCCGCTAGAACATTCGTTTCATTTCTCAGGGCATGATCACCCCGTGCCGCTAGAAAATTCGTTTCATTTCTCAGGGCATGATCACCCCGTGCCGCTAGAACATTCGTTTCATTTCTCAGGGCATGATCACCCTGTGCCGCTAGAAAATTCGTTTTATTTCTCAGGGCATGATCACCCCGTGCCGCTAGAACATTCGTTCCATTTCTCAGGGCATGATCACCCCGTGTCGCTAGAAAATTCGTTCCATTTCTCGGGGCGTGATCAGAACTTTGTGAGTTATGTGAGATATGCTGTGAGTTCATATTTTGTCTTTATATGAGCTAGAATATTAGGCATGTTAACTCTGGCGATTGAAGTATGTGTGATATGCTATGACCTTGTTACCGTCTAGTTTTCTCTCACGTGCAATATTTGAAGTGTCTCTGTCTAGTGATTGCAGATCAACCATTCCGTCTATAAAGGCGACGCGTTTGTAAATGGAGTCCGCTCGAGTATCATATTTTGGATCTCCCTCTAGCACTTATAATTGTGTCGTTTGGCAGGTCCTGAAGGATCGACATAAAATCACTTCATGGAGATGAGAACTGTATGTTGCAGACAGTCCCTGTGGTACGACAGGTAATTAAATTCATAGGTTCCAACACCTTGCTTAAATGCCTGGGACAGTGAGGTATTTTTTTTGCTGAAAATAAACACGTTGTTATACTGTTCTGCTTAAATATAGCCTTTTATTGACGACGTTTCTACACTGCTTGCGCACAAAATTAAGCCTTTTAAATCGTGACACATACTTCTGTGGTTACTTTCACAGCAGAATTGGGAGGTGTTGTTCTGTTTCTAACACCACCCGAGTCCCAGTTCAATAGTCCTGGTTTTGTTGTAAAACTATCACAACATGTACTTCTGTTGTTACTTACACTAGCCGGTAGCCGTACCATGGAGGCTGACCTCGTCGAAGAAGGCGCCACACGTCGCCATGTAGAGCGAGCGAGTACACTTTTGGGACGCCGTTCTGGCAGCCGAACGAATCTCGCCCGATGAACGGAGGCACGTACGTACGGCAGCCAGGCATGAGCGTCTTGGCGGGGAAGACACATCGGACCAGCCCTGCTGCGGGTGGCTGAAATGGCGCGAGTAACGGTTCTTCCATTTCGGGCGCCATCTACCTGGTTGTTGAATGACTTCGGAAGTTGAGTGATGCGAAGGATAGAGACTGTCCAGCCAGTCGGCGCTACGATATTGATAGCCTGAACGCGCCATTTGCAAAAATAGAACTCAAACGCTGGGAAAACAAGTCGATAAATGACCGGTGAAACCATCCAACAAACAGTACTTCCTGTAATGGCCAATGTGACTGCGCTGGTCACGGCACCAAATGCCATACCACGGTAACGACGACACGATATATTATTATATTTATATAATCAAAGTTGGTTTAATAAACAGGGCAACAGCCAACACCTCATACACGTTTTACAACACAACGCCCGCATCCTCTCTCTCTCCTTTACCCCATCGCCGCTCTCCTGCGCGGAGTCGGGAGGGGTGTTGGGGAGACCAGGACTAGTTGTATACAGGGGCAAGTTGTTACATATGCGTTTTACGAAAACAGCACATATATGGAGTCACAATCGACAGTAGTTGGCTGGAAGTCCACCAGCAGACACATGGAGTCACCATCGACAGTAGTTGGCTGGAAGTCCACCAGCAGACACATGGAGTCACCGTCGACAGTAGTTGGCTGGAAGTCCACCAGCAGACACATGGAGTCACAATCGACAGTAGTTGGCTGGAAGTCCACCAACAGACACGTGGAGTCACAATCGACAGTAGTTGGCTGGAAGTCCACCAGCAGACACATGGAGTCACAATTGACAGTAGTTGGCTGGAAGTCCACCAACAGACACATGGAGTCACAATCGACAGTAGTTGGCTGGAAGTCCACCAGCAGACACATGGAGTCACCGTCGACAGTAGTTGGCTGGAAGTCCACCAGCAGACACATGGAGTCACCGTCGACAGTAGTTGGCTGGAAGTCCACCAGCAGACACATGGAGTCACAATCGACAGTAGTTGGCTGGAAGTCCACCAACAGACACATGGAGTCACAATCGACAGTAGTTGGCTGGAAGTCCACCAACAGACACATGGAGTCACCGTCGACAGTAGTTGGCTGGAAGTCCACCAGCAGACACATGGAGTCACAATCGACAGTAGTTGGCTGGAAGTCCACCAACAGACACATGGAGTCACAATCGACAGTAGTTGGCTGGAAGTCCACCAGCAGACACATGGAGTCACAATCGACAGTAGTTGGCTGGAAGTCCACCAACAGACACATGGAGTCACAATCGACAGTAGTTGGCTGGAAGTCCACCAACAGACACATGGAGTCACAATCGACAGTAGTTGGCTGGAAGTCCACCAGCAGACACATGGAGTCACCGTCGACAGTAGTTGGCTGGAAGTCCACCAGCAGACACATGGAGTCACCGTCGACAGTAGTTGGTTGGAAGTCCACCAACAGACACATGGAGTCACAATCGACAGTAGTTGGCTGGAAGTCCACTAGCAGACACATGGAGTCACCATCGGCAGTAGTTGGTTGGAAGTCCACCAGCAGACACATGGAGTCACAATCGACAGTAGTTGGCTGGAAGTCCACCAACAGACACATGGAGTCACAATCGACAGTAGTTGGCTGGAAGTCCACCAGCAGACACATGGAGTCACCGTCGACAGTAGTTGGCTGGAAGTCCACCAGCAGACACATGGAGTCACCGTCGACAGTAGTTGGCTGGAAGTCCACCAGCAGACACACTGTCCAAACATCGGGAGTTAAGAAGACGAAATTAACGAGATGTGGGAAAAATTACTTTTTAACCACCTAAAACTGTTTTGGGTATGCCCACATAACATCATCTCACGCAGCCACTTTTTTATGTTTCGTGAATGAAACATGTCATCTATATAGTACAAGGGGTTATGCCAAGTAGAAGTTAAATTGAAATTCAGGATTTGTGATCGTACGTGTACGTTCAACTGCAAAAATTGTGTTTGGGGCATGTTGCTACAATTGTATTGGGGCAAGTTGTTACAACTGTAACAAATCGCGTGCGGCTCGTACCGATGGTTCAGCCAGCGAGTTGTGTGCTGACAATGACTGAAAGAACAACATTTATTTAACCACGACGTGTGAACGCTTTATTTCACTTGTGAAGCCTAGTCTACTGGTTAATAACCAGTAATGTAAATACTAGCAGCGTCAAACAAAATTAACAAATATCTCAGAAGGGCGGGTTACACAAAAATGACAATTTTGTGGACTCTCGATAAGCCAATGGCCTCTTTTTCAACTTGTCATCTGGGTGTTTTGCCTTGTTGACAATCTTGTTGACAATCTTATTCAATCTTGTAATTCTTTTATGGCACAGCCCTATTTGAACAGTTAATAAATGGTGCACGATTCATTGAAATGTTGATGTTCGTGCGTGAGTACGTGTGTGTAAGGGCGTACGTGTGTATCATTCAATCAAGTAGAAGTCGCATTACATATATATATATATACACATATATATATATATATATATATATATATATATATATATATATATATATATATATATATATATATATATATTCACTATTTCATACTTCATTCAATAATAATTTTACATTCCATTCACAACTGTTTGCTATGTAAGAATCCAAGGAATAAGTCCCCGTTGGTAACTAAAAATTAAAAACTTAATATATGAAGCTGAGAACATCTACATTGTTATGCACGCTGTGCATAAGATGTATACTTTAATCCAGTTAATGTAATAACAGTAACATGTACAAATTACACTTGCTTAGCGATCCACGATTTCTTTGTTGTAACAACGTGCCCCGTATGATGTAACAACTTGTTGTTACACACACGCACGAGCGCGTACACACACACACACGCACGCACGCACACACACACACACACACGCACACACACACACACATACCGATTCTTCAATTGTCAACATGTAGGCGACTACGTTTTCAGTTGGCAGCTGAAGTGTAGTCGTTATGTGTATGTTCTCCACCAACAGGTGGCAACACTTTTTGTGGACATCTGGTATCTAAAAAATGGGTCGGCCGATTTGTAGTTGCTAACTATTTGTCGGCAGACAAACTGTTCGCGACTAAAGGTTGGTGTGTATATGGCCGGCTTTAAAAGGACCGTTCTCTAATATAACAACTGTTGCATCACTGTATGATTTAATATTGATTTTGGCCCCGAAGCACTCCTCTGAATTTTGACGCATGCACATATTTCCCAAATGCTATACTTTTGTATATGCTACATGCGGGATAAAATATCATAAGTAAGCAGTAATAAGTAATATTCAATGAGCGATAAAACAATTGTGTTCATGGGGGAGTGGAATTGTGGCTTTTATCGCTGCCTTTGCGTGTTGTCTGTGGGCCACGTTCCTCCCTCTCAACAACACTGGTTTAGTCCGATTACGCAATAACAGCCGCGCGCGGACGCGCCTGTCCGAGGCCTAAACGCTGATTGCATTGACCACGGTATTGGTCGTGGTGGTAGCATTTTCGTACTACGTCGTGGACTGGATTTTTTACAGGTCGAATTGCCAATCACTAAAGAATCGCTGAATAAGGTGGGTATGGAATGATGTAATCGCAGCACATTAGATACCGTCAAACTGCAAACTAAACACGAACATGCCCACGCTTTAACTTTACATTTGTCCTGAGTTATGAGAACGTTGATCGGCGGTGTATGGGATTGTTTTCACCAAACATCAGTCTCATCCACACGAACCCCTGAAGGGTGACTCAATACATTGACAGGACAGTATACCATCCTTGAGATAAATTCCACGTTTTATGGGTTTTGTGTGCCGATGCACGTTAACGCACGCAGTGTGTTTCGGGTATCAAATCACACTTACTAGGTAATTCAGGATATAATTATAAATACCATTTTGACAGCTCTCATTTGAGGGGAACGTTATGTAACATTAGTCAACATTAGTATAGTAAAACAAACTATATACTTGGTTTTACTCAATCAACTTTAAAATGGCTGTTTACCGAGTGGAATATAACTCCCGTCCTAGGAAACGGGTTTATATTTCAATCCAGTTAACTTGAAAAGGGTGTCTTTTTGACAAATGTGTAAAACATGTTTAAAGGGGCAGGTCAGTTAGATAAATTCTTAAAGATGGTATTTTTTTGTGACAGACCACCATAGACTCACGGCTGTTATTCGGTGCGGACAGTGACTAAAAACACCAGGCCCTATATAGGCTCGTCTTTTACAATGACAGTTGTGAATATGATCGGGTTTCATTTAAGAATATAAGTCATCACAACATCTAAATAGGTAGACCTTAGCATTGGGAATATCTAACGCTTTACATATCTTAGTAGTCCGTCATACGAAACTCAGAAGCTGCTTAAAACACTTTCGTTGCCCATTCGGCAATGGCACTTTTTGGTACCAAAATGTAGGAAAATAAGTCTACTCTTCATTTTAGCCTGTTACCCGGTCAGAAACATGTTCAATGTCATAACAATAACAATAATAATAATTACATATAATAAATATTCTAATATATATTATATTTTACCCGTGGGAACATTAAAAAGTGGATATCTAAAATGGCCGCCACATGATCGTTGAAACAAATTATTATCATATCTTTGCAACCAGATCAAATACAGACATGGTTAAAATGTCTTTTCGTGTGTTTTCGTATATGAGGAATTCGATTACACACGAATTTAAACAATGTAAAAAAACAGATGGCGGCCACATGAACACAAACCAAGATTTCTGCATGTTACTCGGTCAACAGTTTTTATGAAACATGGTCAATTTAAATAAATGTGCACCGACCCCATGTGCGTGCAACATTTTTTGTGACAGACGTTTTATGTGTTATGTAGATTTTAGTAACTATTTGGCGGCCATCTTGGATATTTCCACTTTTTTCTATGTTACCCACGGGTGAAAATTGCGTACCAACCTGAATGTCATTATATAACTGTATGCTAGAGGTGAATATTCAACAGTAAGAATATGTATTCGGTGAAAAGAAGTTACCCCGCTCGGCTGCCGAACTATTGTGTTTAACATTGATGGACATTGGGTATGTCCATATATTATGAAATTCAACATGTTTCAAAGTAATTGCTGACCGAGTAACATATAGAAATGACAAATAGATATATTTCCCTACATTTTAGTACCAAAAAAGTGACGTAACCCGAGGGAGGCAACAAACTTTACATTTATGAGCCTCGTGTGATGGAATATAGACTGTAACTGTTACTGTTACTGTAACTGTAAATGTTACTGTAACTGTACTGTAACGACGACCACCGTACGAGCAACGACGGTCATTGAATATCCCAACTACTTCTGCCCCTCAGCAACAACTGGTCGCTGAATTAACAACTTTAATAACAACTATCTTTACTACCTGACTCGGTTGTCTGAAGACACCCCGCCCACACGGTAGAGATGGCGAGGCAGGACGGAATCGTTTGGACTTCGCTGATTATCCTTGGCTGTATAGTCGGACGTACCAACAGTGATGTCTCCGATACGACAGGTACGAATTAACTGACAGGTTAAAATTTCGTCAGCCCGACTCTGTGCAATGTCATTCAATGCAATGTAATACAATATAAAATACTTATATTGTGCTGATATCCCCGGGAGACCCTAGCTGGCAACACGCCAAAACCCTAGCTGGCAACACGCCAAAACCCTAGCTGGCAACACGCCAAAACAAAGCAGTTTATCGATTGGGAAGCAGTTAAGCAGTTCCCAATCGATAAACAGCTCCAGTTGTAAACAGTTGGATTGGTCCGCTTGGGGAGCTATGGAGGATAAGCAAGTATAAACAGATGGGTTTTTAGTTTGCGGCGAAATGTTGTTATATTGCCTACAGACTTATACCGAGTTAGTATCGTCATACTTATAAAACGTTATTTCATGATTGTACTGGTTACACACGATGTTCACCTAACTTGATTTATTTTCATCCGTCAGCGAACCTCGGTCGGATTGGTACGACCGGGGAGCGTGGACCACCGGGCGTGGAAGGGGAAGTGGGTGCGAGGGGCGCCAGAGGAACAGACGACTTCCCTGGGGGAAAGGTGAGCGGTTCAGACTAACAGTTCGCCACCGTGAGTGGTTTGGACTCCTAATTCAGGGTTATAAATGTAGTTTGGGGTCATAGAGATACATTTTGACAAAATATTCACATTCAATAGACAGTTGTGATATATAGCAAATACTTTAAATAATAATGTTTAACTAATAACCAATCTACTTGCTCTAAAATACCTAAATGTTTAAAAAAACTTCATATCCAAGAGAGCAAGTGCTCCCCCTTCCCCCTCCGGACGCCCATCATACCGCCTTTATGTTTAATTAATAATGTATGTGATTTTGGCCATTCCTCGTGATAATTATTCAGTTCCATTGCTGATTATCCATATATTTTGTATGATCGATAAATAATAAATAACTATGTCGCCGAGGATGTACAAACAGTGCACTGTTTGACAGGGACCCACAGGCACCACGGGACACGGGGGACATGCAGGGAACGAGGGACACGAGGGGCCACAAGGGAGAGTCGGCCGCACCGGTGTCCCAGGGGATATAGGTGCTGCTTCCATAATCCGCGGTGCGCCCGGTGGCACGGGACACACCGGGGACAGAGGACCCACCGGCGCCAAAGGGGCTACCGGTCGGACTGGACCCGTTGGAGCCACGGGGAAAGAAGGACCATTGGGGGTGGGAGGACGGACCGGAGTTATGGGGGAAGACGGCCCCCGGAGTGGAACAGGTTACACTGGACCTAATGGCTACACGGGTCCTACGGGAATGTTGGGACCGGTAGGGATGATCGGAGACAGAGGCGATGCTGGAGACGTGGGTGCCTTTGGAGAGACAGGCCAACAGGGGCCTCCTGGGTTTCTCTATGCAGGTGAATGCAGCAGCGTCCGGCCTGTCGAGTTACTCGTTACATAAGAGTATACGATCGCACTTCGTTTAATAAGAAGTGCTCACTAAACGTTTCTGTCATTGTTCGGTGACAGGAAATGTACTGTTTCGAACTAGGGCAACCAGTTTGACATGGTACCTTATTCTGAGTCGCTCTAGGACAAATTATCACGGATAAACCCCCTAAGATAATTATGTTCCTGTCTTATTTCGATTGACAGAATTAAATGCATAAGAGTCGAGGAAAACATACCATTAATAATTAGTATGGTTGCCCAGTTAAATGTCTGTAATTTAGACCCAGACGGATTGTTTGAGCGGTTCCGTTCGAGGAGATTTTATTCTGATACTCTTATGTGCCCTCACGATTGTAGAATATTTCACCTCTACAGTCTTCATGAAAGTATATATTTCCATTAGTTTACCTAATTACTATACTTGTGTTATAATGATGTTTCGTTTGTCTACAATCCTGCGTTGCTGTGTCACAGACGTCGACCAGTGTGTGTTGGGCGTGTATCCGTGCCAACAGACATGCATCAACTTGCGCGTGGGATACGAGTGTGGCTGCCGCCGCGGCCACACGCTCCAGCCCAACAAACGTAACTGCACAGGTGAAACAATAATAATATAGTTCAACCGCTCGTCGCTATTGTCATAAAGTCAAGGTTAGCACATGCCACAGCTATAGGCTTCAGACAGCCGAAGAAAATTCTTCTTAAAGCAACGTGGATTTTTACAGGCAAAAACTGGCCACTGCCATATTGTATTTACGCATCACCGCTCGAAACAAATAACTCATAGGCATAGTTGGCATGTGTCAAACACGCAACGCAACAGCGCGCAATTTAGCTACTAGCATGGGCGTCCGCGGGGGGGGGTGTGGCAACTATATATATATATATATATATAGTATGTATGTATGTGTATATATATATGTGTGTATATATATATATATATATATATATATATATATATATATGTATGTATATATATATATATATATATTATATATATATATATATATATGTATATATATATATATATATATATATGTATATATATATATATATGTATGTATATATATATGTATATATATATATATGTATATATATATATATATATATATATATATATATATATGTATATATATATATGTATATATATATATATATATATATATATATATATATATATGTATATATGTGTGTGTATATATGTATATATGTGTGTGTATATATGTATATGTATGTATATGTATGTGTATATATATATATATATATATATATATATATATATATATATATATATATATATGTATATATATGTATATGTATATATATATATATATATATATATATATATATATATATATATATATATATGTATATATGTATATGTATGTATCTTATATATATATATATATATATATATTTATATTTGTATATTCTTCTTTCTTGCCCCTCCCTGGAAAAAATTATGCGGACGCCCTTGGCTACTTGTGATGCCGATATTACATTTCGGTTGATTCATTAGAATATAACAAATAAAATTGCATGGATTATTTAATTTTACTTTATAATAATAATGAATATACAAAAGAAAAATCCATTTTATTGACTACTGCGTCGGTTGCCTAGCAATACCCACGTTGTGTCATGTATTATCCGCCAGCCCATTGACGTCTTTACTGCGTTGGCATCAATACAACAATTATTTAAATAACAACTATGGGGATGAATGTTGTAAAATGTGAGGAAACCATGCCCGAAAGCACGTAAGATTTGATGAAATAACTGGCATGTACTGGTGTAGATACAGATGAATGCTTGACGTGGAACGGAGGTTGTGAGCAGCTCTGCCAGAACACGCCCGGCTCGTTCGTGTGCAGTTGTGTCACTGGATACACGCTAAGTCTCGACCAGCGCACTTGTATCGGTAGGTGGCTCGATTGACGGTTTAACTACATCAAACCTACGTCCAACATTCCTACCAAACGTCCGTCATGGATTTCTCAATCCCTTACTAATTTGCCGTGATGACGAAAAAATTGTGATTCGAGGAAACCCACTCAACAAAAAACAAGCATAGTTGTTCAGAAACTGTATTGCCATTATGTAGTAGTAGGGGAAGGCAGTGTTAGTTGAGCCACTTTCCATTCTTTTTGATGTCTAGTGCGCAATCATAGTCATAAGTGATTAAAAATGTTTTTACATAAACTATGATTATTAGTAGATCATTTAAATAGGGTTGGTAAGCTGGCTCAACTAACACTTGATGTAGGGTAACTTCAGCCACAGTGTAGCGTAAGTTGCGTAAATGCTCTATTTGTATAATTTACATAGACCTTATACATAAAATTCATGACATCTCAGCCAACACGTCTACCCAACTACACAACACGTCTACGCACTTGATTAATAAGTCGACACACTTAATTAAAATAGACTTATAGGCCAATCGCAACCAGTGTAACAAACTGCTAATATGTTGTCTTGTAGCTATCCGATGTCCCAATTTGAATTCCTTGATGCATGTTGGGGTAAAGAACACTCGTCTTCGTTCTTTAGCCACTGCTCAACTAACCCTCCCTTAGGCCTTGGGTGGCTCAACTAGCCCCGTTTCGACAATTAAGCTTAATTAACTTCTCGTTAATGCGCGAAGTGATGTAAAAAAAATTATCTGTGCATAGTTAAACAATTTGTAAGTGCACACACAAAAAGTCTGGTCACGTGCGTTTATAGTTTACACACCACGAGACAGTAATTACAATTACAAAAGTTTAAAAAAACATCAAAAAACATATTTTTAGCTCATATGTTCTGGCCGTTGTGACAAATGTAACATATTATACATCAATAGTGGTCGAATAACACGTTCAACAACTGGGTGGTACCATGTAACTGTCGTTGCTCTTGTTTCCTGGGAAATAAGGTTGGCTCAACTAACCCAGTGGCTCAACTAACACTGCCTTCCCCTACTAACAACATTGATTACGCACTGAACATTAGTCGTCGTTGTAAGCAGATGTAGAATTTAAAGTAGTGATTAAAGTGCGGTACGTTTGTTTCAGATGTGAACGAATGCTACGAAGATAATCCACCAAAGTGCGATGGCGATGAGACGTGTATCAACACATTGGGTGGCTACAGCTGTCTACACGCCTCTCGTGTCTACGTGCCACAAGAACGCATCAAAGGTACCTGTAGACAAGTATATCTGTTAAACCAATTGATTTTCAAGTACCAGATTGTATTGTGCTGCTTTCAGACTGCGCACCAGACATCGACGAGGAAAAACGTCCATGTTGAACCGGCGACCGACTCCAGTCAACAAACAATAAATAAAACATATTTAAAGAAGGAGAAACAGGGGAGTTGAACGGAGGTTCTCAATGGGATTATACTATAAGGCTAGCACCGCGTGAATTCAAGTGATATTTGTCTTCGATATTGTGTTTCGCCTGGTGTAATATTTTACGGACTATAAGTGCAACGATGATTAGCAAGTAGAAATGTTTAAATGCACTGCTTAATAATATGTACGGAATAGCAATATTTTATGTATTGAGAGACGTCTTAAAAAGCAATACTACTAACACCTGATGTTAAAGTGTGTCATCAATTTAGCTTATGTTCAGGTCGACTAGCAAATCGACTAGCAAAGGGATTGTGTGGGTTCCAGCGTTACGATAAGATTATTGTCAGTACATACATAAGTACAGTAGAAAACGTAACTAAAGTAGAACAATACTGCAGAGCCGGTGTCAGTTGACGCACCACGCAATGGGCAGCCACGGGCCAGCCACGCAATGGGCAGGCACGGGCCAGCGACAGCTAGACTGTTTTATGGCAATATACCACTCGCGGTACAGTGTTCATACGGCACGCGCCACAACATCCAGTCTTCGTCATATTTTTTAACCAAGCCAGCATCCACTATATAAGTTCTGTTATTGGACACAATGTGTGTACAAGTCTCAATAATGTAACAGTTAAATTACTATAACACAATCGATTGGATAAACACAGCAGACTACTGTGCATTGTGTGGGCCTACAAGCCACGTATGCAGTCGTAAACAATACAAGCTTTGTCGTTTCGTACCGGGATGATGGCAAATTTCCAAGTGGATTAGCTTAGCGTATCTGTTTGCACAGGTCTTAGTCCATACTCCAAGGTATACCGTAACTTGTCAGGGCAGACAGATTATCCATTTCCTTTCCAATAACATGATTACTGAAATGGTCATTAGCAGTACCTTGTCAGAATACTGTATTTCCCAGCTGCTCCACAACAGTCTATCCATCTGTAGATCACGGTCTTTCTGGAATGTGATCCGACCAATAACTAGCCACATTCCCATTTATCCCAGAGATATTGTACTCCCAGATGTCGTTCGTTATGCTGAATACAACTGCAAAAACATAAACGTCAGGAGTAGCTTTTACTACACGTCGATAACCCGAAATGACCATAAGCTGGTAGTTGCACCACACCAAGGAACCACCTGTCTAGAGATTAAATAACCATCTTCCCTCTTACTCCAAAGATACAGTATCCCCATATTCGGTTGATATTGCTCAATGCAACTGCTGCCTCACTGATGCTAACCGTGGAAGTATGGGTGGATCACCTTACCGTTTACTTTCTGTCATCTAATGCAATGACCACCTTGTAGATTACCCATCCAGGGAGCACAATGACAAATCTTCAAATAAAATGCTTCCATGTGCTTGACTAATAGTTGTCACATGTCATAAACGTGTCATGTCAAAAGGTGCAACTGTCGTAGGCCGACAATAGCGACCACGCCTGCCTCCCGTCTCTTAGCTGGCTTATTGCGATAGCCTATTGCTAAACGATTCACGATGTAGGTCGACCTGTGATCGCCATGCTGAAATAAATGACAGTCACGTATCGCTCATGAAACTACCACAACAGAAGAGATGGGTGTCATTTGTATATTGTGTAGCCTGTGGCACACTGTGCGATCATTATACATGTTGGAAATTAAGAAAATGAAACGGTGTAAATTCTACAATTTAACCTAAACATCAGTTGAACTGAAACATCACATCTGACTTGTTTCGCCAGTAACGTAGACTTTATTGCGATTCGTTGTAGGGGCAGCACTGAGACGCGAGGACGTGTTTCTCAATCGTCGGGTCTTCATCGGCCTCCTCACATGGCTCGCTGTCCTCACACTAATCACGCTCGTCTGTCTGCTCCTCTTCTGGTTCGCCGATGACGACAATGACGTCACTTCCGTCATGCGCCGTGACTACATCGCTGACCAGAAATTCCGCCGGCGCCAGTCGGAGAACAGTCGATACGTATTCCCGCGCCTGTCTACCAATATGTCCAACAAGAACGTGGCCGAGGTCAATGAGAACCGGTCCATCGTCGAGTGCAGCGACATACACCTGATTGCACCAACAATCATGGAGAACGTGCATTTGTAGACGGGTGTCCAGGAACGAAACAAATATACAATAAATTAGAATAATATACTATACATATACAAATGTATACCACAGGCATAACACTTGCAATGCCTTTATTTTCCGGGTTGTATCTTGTTTTCTTTCATCTTCTTTCCCCAAGCCCTGACATCAGCACCGGTATCATCAACATTTCCTGTGGCAACGTATTATCTTATGCCCTTGCTTTATTGTAGGCCTATTTGTAACCCTCGATTGTTTGAATCATAAACTAGTTATGCTCAACTTAGAACTTTCTTTTGTACATATCATATTGATATATACCTTTTGTGTACATTATTTATGTACATTACTTCTTTTGTACACAAGGCAAACTCACACGTGACATTTTCTAAATGTCCTTACTAGTAACACAATCGATGAACTACGCCCCCGGTTGTAACACGTGCGTATTCTTAGAACTGATTAAGTCATTGATTTCTCTTTTTTGTGCAATGCAATACTTTATGTACGAGTAATTAATCGATACAGTATCATCCGTGTGGATTTGTTTTATAAGGCAGTCCCCGCTTGGTAGGCTGTTGGCAGACGTGGACACACATTCAGATTCAGCATTTTTTTAAAACAGCATGACATTTAGTATGTTTAGTTATTTACCTAGCTACTCCACCAAAATAATGGAAGCATGTTCTAAGTTACAATAAAAATACATAATTAAAATGACCAAGGGTGCTGCCACCTTGTGATGGGCAAGCAAAACAAAGCTATACCCTGTCACAGAATGTTATGCAATTCCTCTTAGACGCTTTGCATCTCGGGCGCCAAGCTTTCTAGGTGCTCCACTGTCGGGTCGTAATGTTTTTCTTTAAATTCATCCCGCTATTACTATTTGTAGTTATTACATACAATTATCCGCAACGCTGTGCGAACACTTAGGCCCTACGTGCAATTGTTGACATGATGCGTCTTTTTTAAGATTGTCCGAAGTTACGTAAAACAAAGGCAAGGCGACGTTACTATAATTATACTATAATAGTAGGTGGAGGCAGTGTTAGTTGAGCCACCCATGCTTCCCAGGAAACTACAACAGCGATAGTTACATGGTACAATCCAGTGACTGGCCATGTCATCAGAACACGATTGTGTACAATAAGTGCCATTTGTCACAACAGTCAGAAAATGTTAGTTAAAAGTGTGCTTTTCGAAATTTTGGTGAATGTGATTGACGTCTGCGGGTGTGTAAACTATCAACGCATGTGACAAAGACTACTTTGGTTTAACAATGCACGTGGAAGAAGAGTATTTACATCACTTCGAGCATTAATGAGAAGTTAATTGAACAAAAACTTAATTGTCGAAACGGGGCTGGTTGAGCTACTGACGGCCAGAGAGAGGGTTAGTTGAGCAGCGGTTAAAGAACGAAGACAAGTGTTCTTTACCCCAAAACACATCAAGGAATTATTTTTTTCCGAGCAAATTGGGACAACATGTCATCAGTTATTTACACTGGTTGTGATTGGCATATTAATCTATACTAATTAAGTGTGTAGAGTTCTTAATTATTGTACGCATTGGGTAGATGCATTGGCCGAGTTGTGAAATTTTAGTACATTGCCTACGTAAATTATACAAATAAAGCATTTACCTAACTACCTAACCTACACATTGGTTCAGCTTACCCCACACCAAGTATTAATTGAGTCATCGTCGCAATTTCGAGAGTAACATCACAAAGCAATCAAGATACATTGCTGATCAGCACCAAGGCATTGGTTTTATATTTATGTGATAATGTTGAGTACCCTGAACGTTTGTTACAAACTACCGAGTTGTCCCGTCCGGAGGATGGGCATTTTTGCTAGCATTTAGAATGGTTAATGTGTTTCATCTGCGAGCTGGTCGCTGTTTTTATTGGGAAAAATTAAGTAGAATATTAAATGAAAAAATAATCAAAATAACGTTATATGCAGTAGGCCTAATACCATCTTACTATAACCCAGCAAGTGTATGTGCTTGTATGTGTGTACAGTGTTTGTATGTGGGTACAGTAGACGCTTTGCCTCTCGGGCGCCAAACTAACAGTGGTTCATCTACGACCCACGGTCGGGTCGACAGTTTCATTTTTCGAAATTCACTCGCTATTATCCTATGAACAATCGAATTACTCTTTGTAGTTATTGCGTACAACTTTACAACGCCCAACAGGCACACACAAGTTGCCTGTGGTGCCACCCGAGGGGTGCGAATTAAATTAAACATGTTTAAAAAATCATAGTAGGGACTATATTGCCTAATGGTATTTATGGCAATGATTTAAGTAGAATTAGAAAAATGAACGATGTTTTTATGTAATAGGCATTTTATACACAAAAGAAACTCATAGATCCAACGTAACGAATACTATGTATAGCGGTAATAACAAACATGTGGGATCACAAACAAATTGAACACATATTATATAATTATGACAATATTACAGCAATATGGTACATGTTAGGAGGACGCATGTGGTTTCTTTCAGCAATTGAAATGGTGGGATTACAACCAGCATTTTTATCCAATCATTGCTAATCTATTTTAACATTTCAATGGCCATTTTCTGGAGACAACATGTTGTTTCTAACATTTACATATTTATCATTTATCTTTTATTTCAATGTAGACGTTCTCTTAGCAATATCACTTGGAAAACCAACACAAGTTTATCCCAAAACAGCATGGATAAAATAACACATCATTGCTAAAAACTCAACTAAAGAACTTGACTAATCTACTCACCATCAGTAAATCTACTCACCATCAATATTCACAACAAACAATGCTAACCCAAACATTTCTTCAAAATGAAGTGAACAAAGTAAAACAACAAATGCAACCTGACATGATACTTAATGTAGTTAATATCAGCAAAATGATGGAATACATGCAAAGTATAGTTATTTAATAGTCTCTTGGGACATTCAACTTAGTCCAGTTTACCCAAACACAAGAGTTAGGAATTAGAAGGCTTCACATACATTCTACCAATCTGTTCATCCAAAACATGCTATACCATGCGAAGTATCATGAAAATGTATTATTTATGAATAAACGTTTAACAAAAACAATCAAATACACATACTTGATATCTAATTCTAAAAACACATGATGTGTTACTCACCCAGTGTGTAGGTGAAGAGAACACAGTAGTGCCGAAGATAAGCTTACTTAATTATCTAAAAGTTAGATATTTTGTCAAGACCCTTAATGTACACACATGTGCTATAGCAGAATGTCAAGACCCTTAATGTGCCCATATGTACTATAGCAGAACGTCACCTAAACCACTTTAATCTCCTCAACACTGAACAATATTAACATCGACAAAGTTCTGTTCAAGCTGAAGTATTTACTATAACTTCTATTCATGTACTGTTATTTGCACTATTTATCAGATTGTGTAGTCCGTGTTGTATTCCTGCCTAACTCTGCTTTTTAATCCTGTCTCATGACAAGCAGCGTTATTGCACCCACTGTGTATCCATACCGTTGTGAGTACATTACTGGTGACCGGGTGGGTTGTTGAAATGAATCTTGTGGTTGGCACCCTCCACTTCGACATCTTGGTAATACCAACGGCGATTACGACGACACTCAGGGCCACACTTTGGTGAGCCACATTTGGTACAGTCAAAGTGACAACCAAGACAGTTGGGCTCGAGGCAGTCACAAATGTCACGACTGTCCATTAGCAATCGTCCCCTGTCATCATAGGTCTGATTCTTGCGAATGCTATCAAAGTTAAACACAAAAACTTTGATGATGTAAATACTACAGCCGAGATGCTAGAAGAAATGTACAATACAAAAGTCAGACAGATGATTAAATGTTTTGTTACTCTTCCAAACTATGTTAATGTGCTATATAAATAAAACACCTACTTTACAAACATGTGTTTGATGAGAAATTTCACAATGTATAGCACTTGTTGGGATATAACTTATAAATGCCTCATTAAAATGTTTGTTTTCTCTTAACCAAATCAGTTGTTATATAAATGCAAGTAAAGCATTATGTAGATTGAACATACCAGTCTCTGTATATTCTCCGGTTGACTTTCCTCATTTCTCTTGCACTTCTATCGGGATCAAAATTTTCCATAAAACGTCCAGGGTTTCTGAAGGCTAGCATTTTCAACTGCTTGGCTGCAGACTGTCATAAAGAAACAAAGCATAATGTTATGTGTAATACCTCATTTCAAACAACAGAAAGAAGAATGAAAGATCATTTACTGACAATGACACATGTTGCCACCAACATTTTTACACTGTGATAATTTAATAATAAGGCTAAATTAATTCTTTCTCAAGTTACCTGATCTAACTACCAAAGTCAATTCTTTAGATATTTTTACAAAAGTATGCACTCTTTTATTAAGCCGAATGCGCATATGTTACTTGAACTATTCATTCATGTACTACAGATTTGAACATCAGTGAACTTGATTTGTGACGTACAAAATGAATTGAGGAGAGTTTTAGAGGTCCACACTGCAAACTTCCCAATTGGCTAAACCCACTACGAGAATTCAACCCTCTCACGCTGATGTCAATGTAAACAAACTACCAACGAGGCAGCATAATAATGGAAGTTTTCTGACTAAAGCACAGGCTGTGCCTGGGTTGTGGCTTTGCATTGCGGTTGCTGAGCCCGAGCACGTGATCCAAGACAAGTGGGTAAACTGACTGTAATTTAGAAGTTAGATCCTAAAAAAGAGTGAATATGACTGTAAACAGAACTGACACGGACAGGCTATACAATAACAGGTCAGGTTTTTGGACTCGATAAGCTATAGCAAGTTACGCGGAATCGTCAACAACATACAGTATGTATTTCTATCATAAACTATAATATCGCCCACACGGCATTACCTTGACGCTGTCACAACTATTTTCGTCCGCATGAGACCGCAGGTTGTGTGAATCACTTCTTGTGTCCGAACTGTGTTCATGCGATTCCCTTGACGACTCATTTTCGTCGTCGACTACCACGCACGGGACGCAGTCCATTGTTTAACATGATCATGATGACAAGAAACGGCGGCGGAGAAACGCCACTGATGCTGCCACCTTGCGGATAACGTCCGATAACGAGGAACATACTAGTCGGACGCGTTAGATCTGGTAAAGATCAAAATAGTGGATATTCGAACTCAGCGGCTATTCGCAGAGCGAATTACATCAACAGTTATCCTTATTCAACGAATCAACGTGCACCATTTTCTTGCGCATGTGCAGAAAGCAGTTTGAGCATTGTGGTCTTTCGTTCACGTTGTGGTTTTCAGACGATGCTTGCGTCGGCTCTCGGAATGACGTGTTTTATTGTTTTTTTAACATAATATCTATATATTTAATATGCTACGATTTAACAATGGAGCGTCTTTTTCTACATACAGCAGTTTAATTTACGTTAGCATTTTAGTTGTTAGTATTTAGAAAAATATATTATATTAGCATGTTCTATGTACATGAGTTTTGTATAAGTATGGAGACAAGATTTCAGTACCTTTACTAATTCATTTAATATGTTAGTAGGATTTCAGTTATTTATTGAGCATACTAAGATATTTAGACCTGTCTTTTTGTATGCATGTTTTGGGTTAGGATGTAGACTAGATGTCAGTTAATAATTATTAATTTAGTATATTATGTTAGTATATTGTGCCAGGATTTCAGTCATTAGTATAGTAGAATATTTAGACAAATTTATATGTATGTTCCATGTAAATGAATTTTTGTGTCAGGATGAAGACAATATTTCAATTAATAATTATTTAGTATGTTATGTTAATATGTTGTGCCAGGATTTCATCCGTAAAAAATACAGTAGTCAGGATTTCACGTCATTGTAAATTGTTTGCATGGTATACCATGGTATTTCGTTGTATTACATGGTACAGTCGCGCCTCGTTATAACGCGGTGGTCGGGGTCCACGATATCGGACCGGGCTGTAAGCGAGGCGCGTTAGGTGTTCCCATATCTGCCACCAGGGAGCTACTAAACAACAGCGATCGCCGCCCGCTGCACGAAGTCCACGAACGCTGTCGAAGCCCTATGTGCTTGCAGCACTGTCCTATACGCCAACATGCAGTTTATGGAACTTATCAAACTTTTTATGCTAGCATGAACGTGTATTATTTTTAAATGTCACACCCTGATGATTCTTGAACTGAATAAAACACATGTACGTATATAGTTATGCCTTATGGAATAGATCTACTACGATGATGATGTACTGGACCAAGTCCAAGGCAATAGGCCAACGAATCGAAAATAATAACCTGAATCTGAGCAGCCGAAAACATATATGATTTGACAAACGTAGTATGTAAGCTGATAAAACACAGAAAACGACAATAGGTAGAATTAATTATTGTTTCACTTCGTCTTTGAACCGATCTCGACCAAAGCGCAACTTTATTACGCACCACTTAACATCGATTCATCGTTTCATATGCGGATGACGAATTCGTATTTTTGCGCACCGGTAGAGCCTTCGGTTAGGAATTTGGCATGTTGGTTTCGCGTCGCGAAAACGATTAAATTTAGGATGTAATGGAAGCATGTCATTTCACCTAAGTGTTATGTTGGTATTGCATACTAAATGCATTTAAAACTGTTTATCTGATTCGTACGCGAGGCGTATTTGTGAATCTCGATTGCAATTTACAAACCGTCCAAGCGAAGCGCGAAGCCAGCGACAGCGATTGATGTCGGCGGCAACGCAAGACAAACAACACATTGATACTCGTTCATTGACATTGTTCGCCTAATGTTTCTTGAGAATTGTCAAAGCAATTCTAAGTAGGTTTAAACAGGCCCATTTCCGCTGGCGGCAGAACATTGGGTCCACGACCGACCGCGTTATATCCACTGATCTATATATAAATCAGTGGTTATATCCGAATCCGCGTAATAACGGGGCGCGTTATAACGAGGCGGATGACGAATTACATGTACATGGTAAACCATGACATTACATGGCAAACCGTGGTATACCATGGTTTCTTTGCTTCAAAACACCATGGTTTCCATGGTATATCATGGTATTTTACCATGATTTACCTGTTTCAAAACACCATGGTATACCACAGCACTCACCATGGTATATTTTCATATGGGTATTAGTTAATAAAAATCTGTCTTGGTCGTTCACTACAGTGCTGCCTGTGTGTTCATTCATATATATACCATATATATATATATATATATATATATATATATATATATATATATATATATATATATATATATATATATATATATATATATATATATATATATATATATATATATATATATATATATATATATATATATATATATATATATATATTATATATATATATATATATATACATAAACATAAATACATATGGCCCTTTAATATGGTATATACACATGTATACATATATATATATATATATATATATATATATATATATATATATATATATATATATATATATATATATATATATATATATATATATATATATATATATATATATACTGTTCCTATACCATGTGGCAGGGGTGCCAACTTCCCTCTATAGTGCTACAAAAAATATGGTTCACGTAACAGGAAATAAAAAAGCATGTGCAGAACGACTGCCGTACTTTTAGACTAGCGTAGGTTTAAAGGTACGCCTCCGTAATGATTCCTCCCACAATTTACAGAATAACTTGCTGTAACTCGTAGAGTTGCTCTGCGAATAAGATTATGCTGCTTTGCGAATAAAAATACCTTTTGCAAATAAGGCCAATTGTAATTCGCAGAGCTGCTCTGCAAATAAGAGATTTTTTTGTCGTAATTCGCAGAGCTGCTCTGCAAATAAGAAACATTTTGGCCGTTATTCGCAGCGGTGTTCTGCGAATAGTCTGCCATATCCGAAATGATAAACACTGCGAGTCAATACAGATCATGGATGTGACATCCATCCTCTCACCAATCACACGAGAAAGTTACGAAATCTCGCCAAGGAAGAAAATCGTCATTTTTCAGCATTTTGATTTTCACTTCAGTTAATGCTTGAACAAGCATTCACTAACTTAATAGTTTGTCTGACGTTTTTATAAAAAAACGACACGAAAGTTGCACAAATGAGCTAGCATATTGCAGTGGGTACTGGGTAGGTTTGGTTTAAAAAAAATTATTTTAAATGAGACTAGCAAAAAAATCGATTTGATTTAAGTACTTTTAATTAGACAGGTTGATGCATTCATTAAGCCAGTAGAGACATATTTATTTCCTTCTCTAATTATTATATACGTTTACTCTAATCAGTTCTTTCTAATTGTAATAACAATATAACTTGACCACTGTAGAACAATTTCATATCAAAAAACAAACAATTTGGGTGGTTCCCGGCCCACTGTGTGGCGCCAATGTTATACACACGACGCCGATTACTGGTAATTGCAATACTCGGGGATGCCATTTCAGAAGGGTTACCCATATATTCAATATGTATTTTTGGCAGGAATACGACAGCATCCGGTATTTTTACGAATTTGTTTCAAATTTCCAAAACAAATCTACTGTGATAGAGTACATCATTTATTTAGTTCATCACACCAGGTTCTATCATGTCATAAAAATAGCAAAGTTATGTTTTCCAAACATATTTATTGGTAAAAACATGACGTTTTTACACACAATTGTGAAAAGATAACTTTATAACACCCCATGGTTACTTCCACCTTATTACTATACCATTTCCAATATAAGTTTCATCAGAAAATGCATATTATAATGGATAGTCACATTCATTATACTATTACAGCATACAACACTCATTCTATAAACTTATATCATGTCTTCTTTTACACTGAAACAAATATAATTGATAAATCCAGGATTGTTGTGAACACATTTTTTTGTGATATAAAATAAATGAACAAATCATATGTGAGTTACAGTCACACATAGCATGTGAGATTTCAGTCTGTCCTGATGGCATTTTAATATAAGCGCCACCTGGGCCCAGCATCACTGTGCCAGGTGAGAAGTAGCTGCTAAAGAGGAAGCTTGGGTTTTCATGTCATGTCATCACGTCACATTCGCCTCTTCTGTGTGCTGATGTAGAGAACTAGAAAAGCAACAAGAGTCCCCTTTAAGACTGACAAGGTTCGTTACCCATTAGAGTAAGAATGGCAACCTACTGCACATCCACACTTATTGTTAGATGTTTGATTTTGCTTTATATACCAGCAATCCTGCTTAATATAATGAAATATTTTTTGTTTGCAGTGATATTGAATCTTCATATAACATACAAAATAATAAACGTTAAGTTTATTAGAGGCTCAGCTGACTCAAAATTCAGATATGTTTTACTTAAGACTTCAAATTTTATACGAGTCTATTTTAGATTCATTATGCGAAACGAAGGTTGCGGCTGTTCTATGATGGTATGGAAGAACAGAAGAAAATGTGGTTTACTGTATAGGACAATAGAAGAACCTAGCAGAATGTGTTGTGGTATTTTAATAAATAAGTTTCTTCTCTAGATATAAAAAAAATAATTGTGTTCTTTCACATTTCATTCAGTTTCTTCTATGCATTTCTTAGGTTTTTTCCAAACATTATTGGCACTTTTCTTTACCATGTGGATGACCATGCTAACACTATGTGAAACTATTTTCAATTCCTGTTCTAGAATAGACGGTATGTATTTCTAATTTATTCGCATTATAGTCGAGGTTACCCGGTTTTCATAGAACTGCGCATGTGTTTATCGGTCTCGCTGGTTAACATGTCAGCGCTCAGTCAACTGGAGTAATGACTGGAATCTCTCACTTTTAGAACACATTTTGAGTACACCAGTGGCATGATATTCTTGATTTATTTGCACATGGTTAGTTTTTATTATCTCTTTTAGGTACATAGCCCCAAAAGCCAAAACCATGACTTTTGTTTTCGCTTTAAAGTCATGATTAACAGAACGGTAGGAGTGTAACAGAACAGGCGAATAAGATAACATCTAGAATGACCAAATCCAACAACCATGACTGAATTCTAAGAAAAATTAATTTGGAAAGCCACCATTGTTGCCTCTGATGAAGGCATCTCCATATTTGTTCTTCAACTGTCCATTCACATATTCTTCCGTCTGCTCCAGAGCAATGTTCATGTAGCCGTCGAGACATGCCAGGACACCTGGTCAACAACAACACAATTACATCCAACTTAACATGAAACCTACACTACCATATGGGCACCAAAACAGTTGGAATGACGGCCTACACAGACACAACACTGATCAATGAACTAGTATTACCCAAAATTATTCAACCATCTAACATGGAAAGATATTTTAATGTTTTACAATGACAGGGACCAGTGACTACACAATTGAAGATTTATGTGCACTTCTAGTTTATACTTTCTACTGAAATTATTAATTTTACTCTTTTTATAGTGTTTACCTTTTTACATCAATATCTGTTGAAAGCCTATTTTGTTTTAACTTTCTACTATGCTATTTATTGTATTGTACAGCACCAAAGAATATTATTGTATAAATATGGTGCTATAGAAATGAATAAACATTTACATTTATAGTAATATTTGTATTGTAGATTTTACGACCAAAATTAATGTCACTGCCAAGTTTAACTTAGTGTATTAATGAATCAAAACCATTACTTACAATAATAAAAATTTGTGAGCAAAGGAAGGAAGTTTTTTTTAGACATAGCGTATTCATAATCTGCTACATACGGTAAATGTTTAAAGATGTAATCCATGCCACGTACCCCTGTAATCAACTCCAGAGTTTAATTTGACAACAACAGGCCGACCAATGATCTGCTTCAGGAAGTCACTTGGTGTCTGCTTCCGACTCATGCTGCAACACGAATACTCATCACCTCAGGACATCAAAACACAACAGTACCTTTGTCTTTAAAGTGAAACATTACACAAAAGTCATGGTTTTGGGGCTATGCACCTTAAAGAAATAATAAAAACTAACCACATGCAAGTAAAATCAAGAATATATCGCCAGTAGTTTACTGAGAATGTGTTCCAAACATGGGAAACTCCGGTCATTTCTGCGGTTGACCGAAGGCTGACATGTTAATCAGTGCGACTAATAAATGCATGCACAGCTCTATGAAAAATGATACACCGATTCACAACATAACCAGAAGGTATAGTAGGTATTTTCGATACTCTGTTTTGTGGTGCATTATGTTGCAATTTTACAATTTTTGTGTTGGCGATTAATGATCTTCTCAGGCAGGCATTGACATTAAGCTTTTGTAACAGTAGATTCGAAAAGTTACTGGCCCACCACAAAAGTTACTTATATGCCATGTAATTAGCAGTATCATACATAAATGGTCCATAAGAGAGATTATATACTGACAGTTCCTGATAGTTTCTTATGTCAGAAAGTAGTTTCTGACAGTTTCTCACATTGCCAGGCCAGCAAAATATGAAAACTTGTGGCCTGAACTGGCCCGACAGCCTTAAAAATGTTTAACTCAAAAGAGCTCTGTCTAGGGCTAGCATAGGAGTGGTTTATTCCGAAGTTTTTCTTCTCTAGAGACTGAGTTAGTGAGCCCATGATAGGTTTTTTCCATTTCTCTGCATTGCATGTTTTACTTCCCCTGGCAGACACCAGGTAGAAGGGTCCAACAGCAAATAGTGTCTCTTCCGAAAGACACAGGCAAAGTGGACTGAACGGAATTGCCCAAACTTCAAAATGACGGAGGAGAAATCAAACCACTGTCTTCTCGATGGACAGTCGGGTGTTCTAACCATTAGACCACTGTCTCTAATTAATGGCTTTATGTAGTATGACAGCGATGCCTATAAGAAGTGAAGCCCAGAAAAGTTACAATTCCTTTTTCCTGTCAAGGACTGGGCTCCTTAAGAGCATTGTAAGTCCTGCTCGGCACCTCTCACATTTGGCTTTGAGATACTGATAGAGACCACCACTCTTTGAGTCCACGACAGGTTACGTATTTACCCTCTGTGTGGGATCTTTTACTTCCCCTGGCAAAAAATACCAGGCAGAAGGGACCAACGGCTTTTAGTGTCTCTTCCGAAAGACACGGGCAAAGTAGGGTGAACGAAATTGCCCAGGTTTTGAAACGGCAGCAGGTGGTTTTGAACCTCGGTCCCTTCAACCGAAAAGTCCAACACTCTACCACAGGTGGTTTAGAACCCCGGTCCACTTGTCTGAAAGTCTGACGCTCTACCACCGCACCCCATTATAATATATATATATATATATATATTATATATATATATCAGATTTTGTGATGCATTTTCAAAATGTTTATGTGCCAAGTCATATATGGTCAACATGATTTAGTGATTCAATTACACATACCATGGCATTGTGTAGATAATTCAATATCCTTCAAATAACAAGTCATCGACATCGTTATTATAATAAGAATGGAATTGAATTTGAATTGAATTTTATTCAACATTTCAACAACAACATATAACTAAACATACAACACAGCGAATGCAGTATAGATTGATATGACAGCAGCATTAAGCTGCTATACCCTGTAAATACACACTGAAAACCTACATTGAAATGTTGAAGGGAAATGCAAGAAGTGTAATACTTATAAATAGCATTTCCCAATTCATAATACAGACATGAATTTATAGATAATTTGACAGATGAAATAAATATCATTAATCTAAATAAATTTGACACACGATTAAGATTAGAAAGTAGTCACACACAAAAATGTTATGTAAAATAAAAGAAGACTATAAATTGTATTTACTGACCAATATTGATCTGTACCTTTTCTTAAAGACAAAGACATTAGTGCAATGTTTAATATTCTTACTTAAACAATTCCATATATTTACACCTTTCACACTGATACACATAGATTTCAATGTTGTTCTGCAATACTTAGTTTCAAAGTTATTTTCTTGGCGTGTATTGTGAGGATGAGTGGTATGTACCATTTTAAAACGACAAAGAAAATTATTTGGCATTAATTTGTTATATACTTTGAACATTATGACCATGGATTTAAAATCAATCAGGTCAAAAATGGTAAGTGCATTAAATTTAGCAAAAGCTGGCTTAGAGTGAGCTCTGTATTCCAATTGACCACACATTCTGATTGCACGTTTCTGTAATATATATAAAATGGCTGAATTCTATTTTTGTAAGTGTTCCCCCATATTTCACAACAGTAGCCGATATAAGGTAGTACAAGTGAACAATATAAAGTGTACATAGCATTCCCATTCAACAGCCATTTAACACGACGCATTACTGAAAGATTCTTTGCAATTTTAGTATGTATAGTATTCACATGTTGAGACCATGTGAGTTTACAATCAATATATATACCAAGGAACTTAATACAATTTACTTGTTCAATTTCAATATTGTCTATAGAGATCTTATATTCACATGGGGCATTTGTTTGTCCGAAAACCATGAAATTTGTTTTTGATAAATTAAGTGAGAGCTTGTTTACTTTAAACCATGTATATAGTTTGTTCATTTCAGTTGACACATTTGTACACATTTCTAACAAATCACTTCCTTCAACAAAAAAACTGGTGTCATCAGCAAACAGTACAGACTTTAAGCGTGAAGAAACATTACATAAGTCATTAACATACATAATAAAAAGAGTTGGCCCTAGAATTGACCCTTGTGGTACACCACAAGTAACAGTAGAATAACTTGAATTCATACCATTGAAACATACATACTGTTTCCTGTTACCTAAATAACTACTGAGCCATTGTTTGGCTACACCCCTAAGTCCATAATGGTCAAGTTTATCAACAAGAATTCTGTGATCCACAGTGTCGAAAGCTTTCTTTAAATCAATAAAAACACCAATGGTAAGCTTTCCCTTATCCATTGCATTTGTAATTTCCTCCACCAAGTCCATAATTGCCATGGAAGTGGACATATTTTTCCTAAAACCATACTGGCGGAAATACAATACTTGTTTTGCATTTATAAAATTCATTATCCTGCTGTTGAATATGTTTTCTAGAATCTTAGAAAATTGAGGTAGTAGAGATATAGGCCTATAATTGGAGATATTTTGGTCGTCCCCTGATTTGAATAAAGGAATCACTCGGGCAATTTTCATATCATCTGGAAACACACCTTGTTCTAATGAAGAGTTACATATATGCTTTAATGGAACTAATATAAAAGGAATAATTTTTTTTACTAGATTCATATCAATGTCATCATAACCTTTAGATGCTTTACTCTTACATTTATGCACAATAGTTAATAATTCATCATCAGTGACTGGATTCAAAAATACTGTTTCTTCCACTCTGTCACCTAAGAAAGACTTAAAATTTGAATTACATTTCGGTATATTTTTAGCTAATGTTGGCCCTATGTTAACAAAGAACTGGTTGAAATGTTCTGCAATATTCTTATTCCCTGAAACAGTTGACCCATTGTTCTTAAATTCTGATGGATAAGATGAATTTTTTGTAGATTTTTTATTCAATAATTTGTTAATGATTTTCCATGTTTCCTTAATATTATTTTTCCTTTTTTCTAACATATAATAACAGTCACAGCAATTTTACCCGAAAAACTTACTATGTATCTGAAATGTGGCCGAATCTAGGTCAAATATATGAGGAACCTGGGACTTACGCAGAAATAAATCTGAGTGCTAATGTTAATGTCAATAATAGCGTTATCATAAAATACCATATTATCGCCCAGTAAACACCCGTTCATCATTTGTAATTCCTTCATTTAACGTGATACCGCAGGTTATAAGCTGAGAGAATGGAAAAATAAAAACACATTTATCATGGTATACCTATGTGCTTGGGCGTTTGATACTATCCTTAATAGATTCCTTATATAATAAATAAATACTACTGAAACTCCGGAATCATAAAACGCCGCTAAAGCAAACAGGCTGACCTACTTTTGTATGGTTCCAGGTCGCTTCAGCGGCGTTACCGCTTCGGCAGCAAAAATTCTTGGACACTTCAGCGAAAACGTTGGTCGCTTCGGCGGCAAATTTTAGTCGATTCGGCGGAATAACATTGGTCGCTTCGGCAGCGTTACCACTTCGGCCACTTCGGCAGCAACATGCTTGAACGCTTCGACAAATTAATTAGAAGCTTTGTCGCCGCAATATATGTGTAATGTAGTCGGGTCTGTGCATGTCATCATTGTCTGGCACACGCATGCCCTTTTATTATAAAATATGGCGCTATGTTTTACGTTTTCATAGGGCTTTGTGGGTAAATAAAATATTGGCAAATTGAGAATCAGTGCCATTATTTATTGAATAAATTATTATTATAATTCTTGCATAACCATCTTGAGTACATGCTCTCTCTATTAAACAACTGGCAGAAAACATACACGTTATTTAATTTTTTTATTATATTTTTTTGCAATTATGTAACAGGAAATATTACTTGTTATTTAGAAAGAAATACTTATGTAATTTTCAAACTTTTGATTGTCTCGATAAGGTGTTCTGCCAGCTGTAACTTGTGCATAGAATAAGAGAAAACAACAGTCAAAACCTTATTTGGTAGCATATTTACTTCCAGAGATATCCTTCTCCCAAATGAGAAAATGTGTTTTCGAGCAAACAGCCGTCAAATATTGAAAAACGATTTATTAGTTAAAAAAAATCAATTAAAAAAGAGGCATGCTTTATTCGTGAATAAAAGTGATTTTGAGGTATGTGATTGTTGTAAAAGTTAACTTTATACACAGTAAGTCATAGTAAATTTACAAAGCCATTATACCATTTCACCTAGAATGTATCCTCTTAATATTGCAAATTCCAAATTACGATTAAATAACATTTATAACTACAGTATGCTTTTTACAAATATAATCTTAGGAAGAAAATCGCTATGTGTCAATAAAGAGTACACTTGTCAACACATGATTAATTCATATAGACTGTGGCAGCACTATAGGTCATATGGCCTCCACGCATTCATAACACACAAATCAAAGGACACACCTTAAATGCTCATAAAGATGTACAAATGATATTGTTCTCTTTATATGAAATATAATATTTCATGGACTCCATAGGAAAATGTATACAAATCATCTTCATAGGCTATTTTAATATTTTTGTATTTGAAGTAGGCATTTGTAAATGAAAAATAATGTTTTAATTAATTTTTAATATTACAATTTTGCGTTTGACCATCTTGGAGTAACGTACTGTATTTGCATTCAAATACACTTTAAGTAAAACTATTTAAGCTTTCAAATTAACAATAATGACAATATAATTAATTTATCGTAATGAAGACGTCCAAACCGTTTCATAAAACAACGGCGCCGAAACGACCAACATTCGGCGGTTTCGAGTCGAGTCGGAGGCGATGCCACTTGGGCAGCGAAACCGAAGAGGTAACGCTGCCGAAGCGTCTAGTTACCCTTTTTTGTATAACCTCGAAAACCGTACGTGTTAATTAATAATTTTATGACATTGTGTATAATTTAACATCAAACGAAACACATATTAATAAATATGCATAGGAATAAGATCTTTGTTAAATATGTAGTGTCTGAATAACAATGTTTTGTATTTAATGTCAGTGAACGAGAGGTGTTGTGTCGGTTGTAAACGCGTTTCAGTGGGACGAACTAAAAGGCGGGCAGGAAAGGGCGGACGTGGGGGCAAGAATTCACACAATCTGTGCCGTCCCTGTTTACATGCGTTGTTAAAGACTAAATAACAAATATACATGTGTAGGGCAGGAAAAGATATAATCACTTGGTTAAAGGTAACGTTTTTCGTGGAAACCTTGTTATTGAGCAGAATTACCACACAGTAAGGTGAGGAATTTGAAGGCTTTTCTAGTCTTTTAACTGTGTTTGATCCAACTTCTATAGTATTTGGTTTTAGCTCAATTTGTTTGTCAGTGTTAGTCGATTAATTTAAATTGATTGATGTAATAACTTGGCTAACGGTGTAGCAAGAGGTTTCATCAGATATGTTGTAAAATACCCTTTACCACAGATGGTACAATGGTTTTGTTGCCGTGTCAGAGTAAAACACAAAGGAAAGCACTTAATTTAAGTAAAACAACATAATTAAATTACTTATTCACTTAGCATGTTTCTGTCTTGATTTTTTTGTGTGAATGATTTTTGTATGTAGATTTCTTTCAAACACTGACTATTTTCATTTGTGTTCATTAAAATACATTTGTTTATTATTTTATATAATTCATGTGGTTTGTTGGTTAATTTTACATATAAATATAAAAATTGCTGAAATATAAATAATGAAGAACAAAATTATGTTAATGTATTTTTGTATGTAAATTTTCTTCGAGCACTCTACATAATATGTTCTATGCATATAATATACATTCATGTTTTGTCACTGATTCATTGATGAAAGTATCATCAGAATCATTTTTATTTGTGTTCATTAAAATACACTGCTATCATTGCAACAAAACATTCTTTGTTGTTTGATATTATTCATGTGGTTTCTTTTACATATCAACATAAAAATAACAACACTAAAACAAACCAAGAATTTAAATATTATTAGTTGTAATCAAAGGGCCAGTTTTTGTTGAAGCATTCAAACCTTTTAGTATTAATTTGCACCAAAACGCTGCAAAAACGCTGCACAGTTAAAAACTGCTTCCTCGACTGATTTAACATATTGTAAATCCGGTTCATTGGTGTCCAAATGTGAAGTGTACATGTGACTAGTTTAAGTAATCTACGCAGTCTGTTAATTAATACAAATAGTCTATTTTTGATCAACTCATCGAAAGAATTGATCTTAGTCGTTAGATCTGGTAAGGATCAAAATAGTGGATATCCAAAATGGTAAACACAGTGTGGGTCAATGCTGATCCTCTTGCCAATCACATGACAAAGTTACGAAATTTCACCAGGGAGAAAATCGTGATTTTTTAGCATTTCGATTTTCACTTAAGTTAATGCTTGAAAAACATTACCTAATTAAATAGTTTGTCTGATGAGTTCATAAAAACTAATTACAAAAGTTTTACAAACGAGCTAGCATGTTGCAGTCGATACTATAGGTAAGTTTGGTTTTTCGCAACATTTATTTGAAATGAGACTAGCAAAAAATCGAATTGATTAAGCACCTTTAATATATTGGAATCGGAAACAATGCAACTACAAATTTATATTTGTTATTTAGCCATTACTTTATAGTTGTTCAAATGTTGATAAAAGAAATCACAATTAATGCACAGACGCACGCACAATAGGAACCGACGACAACATCAGTAACGCATGTAAAGAGGGAGCGCAGAAATCGTATGAATTTTTGTTAAGTCTTGCCTACCATGTCCGCGCTTTCATGTCCGCCGTTTAGTTCGTCCCCGTTTCGGTCATGTTCCGCGCTTATGGTTATGCAGATCACCTGGGTATGTACTGCATAAAACACGTTGTTCAGCGTGTTGCAGAAAATACTAGTTTTGCACGGTTAAATAAGGTACACCGAGTGACAGCAACCCTGCTGTGCAACTGGTACGCAAGACCATGTCGCCCGATGCACTCTCTCTGGCAGTACCCTACCTCGAACGTCCAGGAAGAATCCCTCCATGAGCATGACCATGTCCATGAAAATGTTCTGCCACTTGGAAACAGAAAAGTTCACTCGCTTGCTCCAGAGACGCACTGTCGCCAGTATGTCACAGCACACAAGTCGCAATGCTGGAAATGTGGACGTGATTTGGAAGAGCGTGTCGAACAGTTCTTTTGTGAATGTGGTGTGGTACTGCCTGTTAATGAGTGCTTGAACTACTTTGATGTCATGGGAGTGTCAATGACGTTCGAGCTGGATCCAGCCACATTACGTGGAATATTTCGAAATTTGCAAAAAGACTTGCATCCTGACAAGTTTTCGAAACAATCAAAGGTATATAAAAATATATTTACTATGCAAGTAAGACATGTATTTGCAAGGAATTAGACAGCTGTCTTATTTTCGATTTCCTTTCTGCCTATATTGGTAATTATTGTCTAATTACAGAGTCACTGCATAGTACTTTACAATGCACCCTTCCAATGATGTGTACTGTACTCAAACTGGCCTTGGTTTGAATACATTTCAAGAATAATGCAAAAAATATAATAATAATATATAAAATACTTCTATTGCACTAAATCCTCTGGAGACCCAAGCTCAGCAGCACCAAAACAAAAGGGGTTAAGCAGTTCATAATTGATAAGGAGTTCCAGTTGTAAGCAGTTCGATTGGTACACTGGGGAGCTATGGAGGATAAACAAGTTTAAACAGTTGGGTTTTTAGTTTATGGAGAAATGTTGTTATATTTCCTACAGACTTAACAATAACTGGGAGTGAGTTCCACAGAGTCAGTGCAGCAACTGAAAAAGCTCTAGTTCTGACATTTGTCTTAACACTGAAAGTGCTTGGTAGATAATTGTACAGATCTTAAAAATGATGCAATATCGGACAGGGAACCAATACAATTATTTTAAGAAGTGGTACCGAATGAGAGGAACGATGAAACCGAGTAATTACCTTTGCCAAACAATTTTGAACATATTGAAGTTTCAGGATGTCCTTGAGAGCAATATCATGATAAAGGGAATTGCAATAGTCAAGTCTACTGCTAACAAGAGCAGTTGCATTAGTTTTAGCGACAGCAAGACATACCGACGGATACGACGAAGGTCACAAATGTGATAAAAGCAGCAACGAAAAGTTTGTTAAATATTCTGTCCAAAATTTGTAATTATTATCAAAGGTGACTCTTAAATTCCCTGCTGAGACAGCCGGTGTGAAATTCTGGCTCAGCATAAGTGTCAGGGAAAAAACAATCAAGTTGGCCATGCTGCTTTTGTGTACAAATAATGAGAAACTGGGTGAAGATGTTCATCAGACTGGATGGTTCAAATGAGTAACACTTTTTTCACAGTCAGTTTACCTTTTTCTTCTCGTGACGTTTCGATCGCTATCAGCAATCTTCTTCAGATGACAACTGCTAGATGGCAACACTGTAGTCATTCTATGCAGACGTATCACTCTGGTGACAGAATCACATAGTAGACTGGGAGGTGGCCAAATTTGTAGACAGAGAGTTGGAAGGAGAACAAGAGGCATCAAAGAAGCGATATGGATAAGAAAAACCAAAGACAGCATGAATCGAGATGTGGGCCGATACCGACTCTTACACATTTACGATGATCTCCTGAAGGGCCACCCAGGGTGCGTCCGCAGGGGGCACACACCAGAGTGATATGTCTGTGTAGAGTGACTACCGTATTACTCATAATAAGAAACTCTGTGTTATTTGAATTTAACTTTACTTTGCTGTTAGGCATCCAGTGGAATATATATTCACTGTTTACTAATATGGTGAATTTGTAATTGAAAATATATGAGACCACTGTAACAGTAATATAACAATTGTTACCACATCATATAAAGAGAACATTGTGTGACTGCTTGGTAACAAAAGTAATGCGCATGTTGTATAAATGTGATATGCACAGTAAATCAAATGACAATTGCTTTTGTTTGCAGATGGAACGTGACTTCTCGGAACAACAATCATCTCTTGTCAACAAAGCATACTCTACACTACTGAAGCCTCTCAATCGTGGCCAGTACTTGCTTGAGGTACTTGGGCACCCTGTGGAAGAGATTGACAAATCTGATGATGCATCCTTCCTGATGGAGATGATGGAAATAAATGAAAAGCTGGAGGAGGCGCAATCTCTAGAAGTGGTTCACTGGATCAAAGAAAACAATGATCAAACCATGAGTGATATCATTACAGAAATTGCAACAGCGTTTCAGAATGATGCAATTGAAGATGCTAAAGGACTGCTAATTAAATTGAATTACTACTCAAACATTGATGAAAAAATCAAAGCAATACAGCAGACATACACTGGTGTAATTTGATTGGATAACCCAATAGTATAATAAAGTTAATTTCTGCAGTAGTTTGTCAACCTTCATGTGCTGCAGTTTTATGACATTATATCTGTGATGCATCACTTTCTTGTTAAAGAAAGCGTATTTTACCTTCTCTGCAAATAATATATTGAATGTGAATGACAAACCATACGTTATGTACAAAATCAAGTCTATCAAACTACAGTGGACTCCATTAACAGAATCACAGATGACAGAATCAACCATTATTAAAATCAAATATATTGGCTGGAACAGAATCATTTACTGTTCCCACTATATTAAGATGTACAGCTTGAATTGGCTGTTTGAATCGGTTGTTTTATAGAATGGAATTTCTCTGGCCTGAAATAAATCCAGTGTATTGCACTTGGGTCTCATGAACATGTTTTTAGACAACGTTCACAGTGATATTGTATAATTGTTTTGAGTTATTTATCTGTTCAAAAATATCATGTCTATCGTTGCATAAAAATATGTAGTAGTTTGTTTTCTGTTTATCTCGGATTCTGTCACGTTTGTGAAAAAGTATTTTGTTCACTAGGTGGCAGAACAAATCTAGCATGTTGGCTAGTAGTCAGACCACCACTTGTGGCGAAGACGCCCGCTGGGTGGAGCCTGTAGCAAGTTTTTCAGTTGGTTGAAATGATCCCTTAGTGCACGGCATTTAAACATACCAAATAGGGGATATTAAATACCCTCAGCCCTTCCATTTGCCTGCCCCAGTCATGCTAAATTGCCCACCCACGTCTTTTTGTCAGTGCGTTTTTTGTCAACTTCCATTAGGGCAAGGTCTCGAATGGGCAATTTCAATGATATAAGAGGACACAATTTCCATAAAGGGTGAGCTTAATAATATGGCAAGGGGCCAAAGCGACACATTCAGTGGCCAAAAGGGCACACTTCTGATGGTAAAGGGGACACATTTCAAAAATAGGACAGCTTCTTGATGGAAACTCATGAGGGGACTTTAATTTTTTTAAAGGCACATTTGTCTGGGCCACGGTTCCAAATTGGCCAATCAGTGGTAAAAATGGCACCACATGTTCTATGGAATTATCGACAATGTCCCACCTCCTCTGCTGCTGACTACTGGACGACCCGTCCACACTGGAAGACCTGGCCACCTAGTCAAGGAGCGGGTCATGCACCCAAAAATGTCAACTCCTCTTTCACACAAGAAGACAAATTACTTACTTTTTTACTTACGCCCTTAACTCCTCCTGGAGCATAGTCCATCCACAACATTTCTCCAGCGCCTCCTGTTTTGGGCAATCTTCTCCAGTTGTTGCCAGCCATTCCCTGTTTGCTTGGTGTCTGCCTCGAGGTCACGCCGCCAGGTGTTTTTTTGGTATCCCCCTCTTTCTCTTGCCTTGGGGGTTCCACGTCAGGACCTGTCTGGTTATGTTTGTGCTTGGCTTTCTCAAGGTGTGGCCGAGCCATCCCCATCTCCTCTTAAGGATCTCTAGCTCTATCTGGGCTTGGTGTGTTCTATCACAGAGGTCTTTGTTGCTCACCCTGTCCATCCAGTGTATTCGCAGAATTCTTCACAGGCAATGGTTGACAAATGAGCCTACATTTTTCTCTGTGCTTCCTTCCTACCAAAATAAAAAACATTGTTTGTGATCGCTATGGGCAAACAATGGTTGAACTTGATAGGTGGGTGCAAGTATACAACACCATAATCTTAGAGGTAGACGAATAGTGGTGAATATAGGGGTAGTGGGAGGGAGGCGAATGATGGTGAATATAGGGGAAGTGGGAAGGAGGCGAATGAAGGAAGAATAGATTCTACCACTGGTTTGGTGCACCAGTTGAGGAAGTTGCAACTTCATGTGTTTTCCCACTAAAAGATGCAAAAATGTTAAAGAAAATGACAGAGGAATGTAAATAGTTTTAAAAAAATGACAGATAAATGTCATTAAAGACAAAAAAATTACAGGAATGTAAATAATTTAAAGAAAATGACACAGACATGTCAATAAGTTAAAGAAAATGACAGAGGAAGGTAAATAATTTAAAGAAAATTACACAAAAATATAACTTAGGAAAAAAAATAACAACAGAAATGTTGATAATGCAATGGAAATTACATCAAAATGTCAAACGTTTAAAGAAAACAACACAGAAATGTCATAAAGTTAAAGAAAATGAGCGAGGAATGTAAATAATTGAAAGAAACTTGTAGAGGAATGTCACTAATTTGAAGAAAATGACACATAAATATTATATTTCAGCCATAAGCTGACACGCCAAAAAATATAACGTGACCTTATTAGGTCAAATTATTCAATCTTTTATCAATAGGGATGTTTCTTAGGTGGAATGTAGGCTAAAATGTTACGTTTGTTGCCACTAGAGGTGCAGGAGAAATACATTGGGATGGATATAGTCCAAGGTATTACGTTTGTAATCACTAGGGGCAGTTCTTGTGAAAAATATACGTCAAGTTATTAAATATTTGAATATAAGTCAAATGAGTTACGTTTGTGTTTGCTAAGGGCAAACAATGGTCGACCTTGACGGGTGGGTGCATACATACAACAACCCTGTAATGTTTGTTGAATGGATATTTGTTACTTTGTTACTTCGTTATTTAACTACTTTGCTACTACGCTGCAAATGAAAGTACTACAATTAACTAAAACACTAGGGGCAGCCTGATGATGGTCACTGTAGGGGTAATGAGAAGGGGTGAATGAAGGGAGAGATGGACTTCAGCGTACGGCTAAAGAGAAAATGACAGCCGACTGTGGATGGGTACAGTAGCCTGTAACGGATGAAGATGCTAGCAGACAACGGGGTGAATTGAAGGCCAAATGTGTTTGTATGTGAAGGCTAATAGCGATGAATGAATATGCAAGCAGCCAGAAGTGAAGATAGGGGTAGACTGGCGGGAGCACATGAAGATGTTAGTGGATGGAATCGAGTGCAGGAAAAGACGTAAACGTACGCGTACATGATGGGTGTTGGGGCAGACGGTCGGAGGGGTCGATGGCTAAAGATGACATATATGACACCACTATAGCGGCCATGCGCGAGCACGTCAATGTTTTGGTACATCAGTTGAGGAATTTTCAACTTCATGACGCGTAATGATTTGAGGTGAATAGTGAGCGCAAAAGAGTATGCCTGAGTACACCTAATACTGAATCACTTAATAATACTTAATAGTGATGTAGTAAACATGTATCCAATGTCGTTAACTAACCAAATTATCTGCATAGCTAAATATACTACTTACACAACTAAAAGCGGTACGTGTTTAGCAAAATGCGTTACTGCTAACTCCGTAGCTAAAACGTACCAAGTGTGGCGTTGTATACTTAGTTAAATGAGACACGTACATAGATAATATATAGCAAAAGTGGGAAACCTGCGGGAAAGTATACGAAATGTTAAAATTAACCAGTAAAAAACATCAGGTCGATCAGTGCAATGCCAGTGGCATTCTACAAGATTCTCAAAAAACTTTCCATTGATGTGTGCATGCTCTATTCGCTAGAGGCATTTTACGAGACTGTCTGTCCAATAATTATTAAACGAATGGACTGACATATCGTAAGCTAACTTATTATTTAATAAACAGATTGCCACTGCACTGACATTAATATTTTTATTTCTTACACGTTCATAGCTGGTTTGTCGTCCTAAGGGATGTAATGGAAATTGCGTCATTGACACCGGGCTCCTCGTGTCACATGGAATGACGTCATTTGGTCCGGGCCCCACCAGGTCCCTCACAGTTCTCGACAACCACGATTAGGTTAATATATTATGAGGCGCCGTAGCGGCCAAAAGGGTCGAGTCCTGTGCGAACCGTCGAGTTCTGTCTGCGAGAACCGTCGAGTCCTGCGCGAACCGTCGAGTCCTGCGCGAACGGTCGAGTCCTGCGAGAACAGTCGAGTCCTGCGCGAACCGTCGAGACCTGCGCGAACCGTCGAGTCCTGCGCGAACCGTCGAGTCCTGCGCGAACGAGATACTCTGCGCGAACCGTCGAGTCCTGCGCGAACCGTCGAGACCTGCGCGAACCATCGAGTCATGCGCGAACCGTCAAGTCCTGCGCGAACGAGATACTCTGCGCGAACCGTCGAGTCCTGCGCGAACCGTCGAGTCCTGCGCGAACGAGATACTCTGGTTACCACTGAAAATAGCGTTGCCGTTGTAGGATGTGCAGTGAAGTAATGCCGCAAAAAGCATAATAAAATATATTACCCAGAGTACAGTGAATGGAAAAAATCCCATAAATGTACTAAAAAACTAAATTGATAGTTAAAACGACAATGCCACGAGACGGTCTGCAGAACACAACGAATTCGGGGGAACGTTTCGTGTGAGTTGTCGTGGCTTGTACATTAAGCATGATACCTGGTGTTGATGGTGAGGAGGAGGAATATTTGTTAACCTAAGAGAGTTGAAAGATACTAGCAAGGGAAGATGTAAATTACTTAATAAAAAATACTAAACTCACTCAGCATCAGGGGGAATAACTTCCGTAAATAACTGCCTGATGTGGCTATCTACTTCAGCTCCTGTCCATTCCTTTTGGAAATGGACTCCATCCATCTTGAACCCCGTTTTCACAAGGTCCACTTTTGCGCTCTGGCGTGGAACTGTGGTTACATCTGGTCCAGGCAACAGGAACACATTTCGGTAGAAAGTACCCACATGACTTCTGGCTACTGGTTGTCCTAAAGCCCTGTAAATAGTTTGATAATATTTTAATGAAATATATAAAATGATGCATTTTATAATTATATAACATTGTCAATGGAAGATAAAGTTATTTAGTGACTATAACACAGATCAATATTATATGGTTGTAATACATATTGGAAAAAATTATTTAAAAATGCAAAGCCTTTAACAATGCTAAATGATAACTGTTTTACAAATAGTGGTCTTTAGCTTAGACTCATAACCTAAGTCTTGTTACAAACAATATTTATAAAATGAGCTCATAAACACACTTCTACAATTTGCCACTGACAAGGTTTTGATCCATTTTTAAATAACTTATATAACATGAAACATGTTAAGTATCAAGAGTCCAGCTTTAACAAAGAAAAACTTATTATATGTTTGCTACAAATTATGAAAAATCTTTTAACGAATGCATTCGCTCGTCATATATATATATATATATATATATATATATATATATATATATATATATATATATATATATATATATATATATATATATATACACACACACATGTCATGTATTAAAAATATGCAAATATTGCATACTTTTAATACATGACATGTGTGTATATTTAGATATAAATATAAATTTAAGTACATGTAAAACAAGTTAGAATATATATATATATATATATATATATATATATATATATATATATATATATATATATATATATATTCTAACTTGTTTTACACGTACTATATATATATATATATATATATATATATATATATATATATATATATATATATATATATATATATATACATACATATATACGTCGGGCATGTTCTGGCTTTGCTGACGCGGGGCTCCCGTCGCACTTGCTGGGGTGCTTGAATTTCTAACAATGCGACTAACCGCTTCCAATAATTGTCCAATTTGGTCATGGTTAGACGCCATATTGCACGGAAAGGCAATGAAAACGCGGCAATGTCGGCAAGAAAAGTGTAAAAAGGTTGACCGGCTGCACATACTATTTGCTGTTTAACGTTATAACCAGTTCAGTTGTTTAGTCGGTACTAAGCCACACTTAGTACCACACATTGTCAGTCAGCGAAATTAAACCAAAGCGAATATTGGACTAAATAAAATAATAATAATTGATAAAATAATAATAACATTAAACGAGAGAAAACGTAAATCAGATACACCACGGATTGAACCTACGAACCTCCAAACATAAATCGGACGCTCTACCGTTAAGTCACGACTTGCCCTGAATTCGTTGTGTTCTGCAATCCGTCTCGTGGCATTGTCGTTTTAATTATCAATTTAGTTTCTTAGCACATTTTTGGGATTTTTTCCATTCACTGTACTCTGGGTAATATATTATACTGTATTGTATTATGCTTTTTGCGGCATTTCTTCGCTGCACATCCTACAACGGCAACGCTATTTTCAGTGGTAACCAGAGTATCTCGTTCGCGCAGGACTCGAAAGTTCGCGCAGGACTCGACGGTTCGCGCAGGACTCGACGGGTCGCGCAGGACTTGACGGATCGCGCTGGACTCGACGGTTCGCGCAGAACTCGACGGTTCGCGCAGGACTCGACGGTTCGCGCAGGACTCGACGGTTCGCGCAGCACTCGACCGTTCTCGCAGACAGAACTCGACGGGTCGCGCAGGACTCGACGGGTCGCGCAGAACTCGACGGTTCGCGCAGGACTCGACGGTTCGCGCAGAACTCGACGGTTCGCGCAGGACTCGACGGTTCTCGCAGACGGAACTCGACGGTTCGCGCAGGACTCGACGGGTCGCGCAGAACTCGACGGTTCGCGCAGGACTCGACGGTTCGCGCAGGACTCGACGGTTCTCGCAGACAGAACTCGACGGTTCGCGCAGGGCTCGACGGTTCTCGCAGACACAACTCGACGGTTCGCGCAGGACTCGACGGTTCGCGCAGGACTCGACCCTTTTGGCCGCTACGGCGCCTCATAATATATCGAGTAAAAGCTAGATGACGATATCTGAACAGATCTGCAGTACAACCAGTATCCACCACGTGGCGCTAGCGGTCAGAAAGCGAAACCGGACGTGTCCGTCATGTGGTGAGGCTTCATAATGTCCGATAGAGGCGCTTCTTAGTACCTGGCTTAGTTCGTCTCTGGTTGGTAGAGGCACTTCTTACTACAACAATTATTGCGTGCGCTATCCCGTAGATGACACCGTAGATTTAACGAAAATTAGTCCATACAATATCCGCCAGGGTGTCACTAGTACCAAATTCATATTATGTGACATGAGTGCCTTTGAGCAGGAATATTCACAGGTATGTTTGTAGAAGCTATTGGCTGTGAAACAGTGCATTTTTATTAGAGTTTAATTGGCTGAGGGATTTATGGGAATTGTTCTTCTATGAGCCATGTGAGCGCATGAATACATGACTATTTTTGTAAATATTGACGGGCTTCGCACGTGGGGGCGCTTTAAAAGAGCTGGAGGTATGTGCTTTTGATAATAGCTTGTGAGCACGTCAGTGAGATAATGACAGTTGCTATGAATAAGTTTCAGAATTTTTGATGGTCAGGTTTTCTTATAATCAGTCGAAACGTTAACATGGCCACTAATACAATTCTCTACTGTGGTCTAAACCCTACAGTTACATTTGGTGGCCATGTTAACGTTTTGTAAAATTATAAGAAAACGTGACCATCAAAAATTCTAAACGTTTTCATCAGCCGCTGTCATCATCCCACTGACATGCTGGTCGAGTTTTGTCAAAATTAGACATTTCTAACTCTTGTAATATGCCTGTATGTGCGATACCCCTCAATGTTTACCAATATTGGCATGAATTACGACGCACACGTGTCTAGTGGCCAAAAAAATCACAAATTTCCGCCTATTAAAATCATCTAAAAATCTATCATTTCACTCTCCACAGCTTCCACCAGCAAACCTGGTAATGTCCCTGCTCAAATGCACTTATGTCAGATCGTATACATTTTTTAAAACGTCCTACATACAAACTTACTATGCCGTGCATTCGAAGGAAGTCTAACTGAGGCATGACCTCTAGTGTCTAAGTGATCCGCCGTCGTCTGCGGTTTTGTTCGCCATTGTCTTTATTAACCACTTGAAGGGCGGAGCTGCAGCACGCCAGATTCCATCGACCGCAGTTTTTTTAAAAGAAGATTTCATCTGTCATGTCGGGTATTTCTAAAGATTCGTTTCCTGCGTAAGGAAGTACACGACACGGACACGATATGGGACCTAGTGGCCACGGGACACCATGGCCATTGAGGTACTATTGGCATTGGATTATTTGGTCACTATTACATTTAATTACAAGACGTGGCATCACCTAGTGTATGTTCTAGACAAACATAATATATATATATATATATATATATATATATATATATATATATATATATATATATATATATATATATATATATATATGTGTGTATATATATATATATATATATATATATATATATATATATATATATATATATATATATATATATATATATATATATATATATATATATATATATATATATATATGATAATGATGCAGATGATACACCATTGAAGTGTGGTATATTTCTTTATATCCGCAAGTATCCTTGCAGTGCTGCACAACACTTCTTTCTCCGAAGAAAGTGGTTAATTGGGATGACACCTATTGGGACGACACCTATTGGGATGACACATATGGGGAATGGCACAGATCGGTGGGCAAGCTGGGGTCACACAACACATTTCGAAAGGCGAAGGCCTGGGGCACCACGGGAGCACCAGACAGTGATGGAAAGTTAACAAGTAGATCTCGCAAAGGGGGAGGCTCCACGGGGGAGGATGAGCTCAACGGGGGAGAATGAGCTCAACGGGGGAGGATAAGCTTGGCCACCTGTTAATTTACCATGCTACCATGTTGTAGGGCAACTTGTTACATACGACAAAACAAAAAAATGTTAGCCAAAGGGGGGGTCATAGCCCAACGGCCCCCTCAGTATACGCCACTACATTCCACGATCTACTTTACTGTGAAGAACATGAATGGCGGATCTCTTGTGACCTTCAAAGGAAACTTTGCCAACAGTCAAGTCTTTAGCAACGATAAGCAGACTGTACTAAGTACACTGCCATCAAGTATATCATCCGTATACAATATGCTATCTATATAGATTAATTCTGGTCACATCGTCATAGGTACACCTACCGAGTTAGAACTAAGCAGTTATGCCCACGGTTTCTGGAAGATGTCCATGCTGTCCCAGGGCCGGGGTACCATGAGCATTTTATTCAAAACATAATATTTTGATTTAAAAAAATCACATTCCTGATAATGGGACAGTCATGCTGCCGAAACACTTGTAGTTGTCAACTTCTGAAATTAAAGTGGCCATGGTGCCCCGGTCTCTCATACTTGATGAAGTACCTTTAAAACTACAATACACAGTTTATGATATTAAGATTTATGCATAATTAGACTATTCTTTGCCAAAACCGTCTTTCGCTTTTGCCTGTTTTTTTATATTTATTTCTCAGTATTAAGCCTGTGCAAATCAGTGAGTGAGTCCGTTGTTACCAGCGACCGCGATGTTTCATTACCATAGCATCATTTGCAAAGACCGTGCTTAATCCGTACTCCTTTTTTTCTTGGCTCTTCGTATTTAAAATCACTGTGCTGCGTATTCTGGCATCCAAAAGACTACTATTTTAATTTTTCTATTTTAAAATAATGAACATGTTTTCCTTAGACGTATTCAACTGCACGGTTCAACTGGCTGGGTTAGACTTCTGGCAGTAAATGCCAAGTAATCTGTTGAAGATGATCACTTCCCAGATTCTTCCATTTTCAAATTACGTTGATGGATACGAAAAACTATTTTGTCAGTTGTTGACGCCGGCAATGGCGCTGCTCTGCGATAAATTTTAGCTTACAAAAACTACAGTAATGAAACGTGATACGTCCGACGCGAACGCGTGCCCTTTTCTTTGCTTTTATGTTCCAGAATAAATGAATGTTCATGAATATCTTGCGACATTTTGTTCACGATTGATTACTCATGTTACGTTCTCAGCTCACGTGAATCTAACCATTCGCCTCGCTTATGTGTAATAAATCTAAATTGCTTTTCTGCATTCGTTGTTTTATTTTCTTCCCTCACGAATGCGGCAATGGAAGTTAATTAAGTGAAAATCGACATTACGCTATATCAGCCACGAGTTATAAAACACGTTCAGTGAATTAACAGAAGTCGTTTAGACACCTGATACTGCGTTTATATATATATATATATATATATATATATATATATATATATATATATATATATACATATATACATATATACATATATACATATATACATATATACATATATACATACATACATACATACATACATATATATATATATATATATATATATATATATATATATATATATATATATATATATATATATATATATATATATATATATATATATATATATATATATATATATATATATATATATATATATATATATATTATACATATTTTTTTATAAAGTAAATTAAGCTGTTCTGGTCTAATGTACTAACTTGTGATTTGAAAGCTCATTAAAGTGTTATGATACTTTTTCTTTCCCTTAATATTTTCTTAATTTGTGTATACATTTCAGGATTTGATGATCTGTGTGAGTCGAGAGTTCGATCATAGGAGGGGCTCGATCGAATCTCCGAACCCCTCCCCAGATCCCCGAACCCCTCCTCCAGCCCCGATAAAGCTAGTAGTGGCCCGTCGTTTTTCTGTTCTATTCCTTTTCCGGTTCAGTTCGATCTTGACCGGATAACAGGTGTGAATATTTTTAATGATAAATAAAATGGGATGCAGTGGCGTATTTAGGGGAGGCCTTTGGCTAAAAAAAATATTTTCCCGGTGCGCCGCTACATTGTGTCATGGGTGATTAGGCGTGCCCCTTTAGCCCCACCCCGCGATATCTTAACTACGCCATTGATGGGATGGATTGACACCAAGCATTGGACAGATGGTGGATTCTATGTGAGTAGAGAGACTGCAAGGAGATGCTAACGGCTTAACTAAGGCTATGGCTACACAAGAAATATAATTTTGACTGTTGTATAAAATACCCTGTCGTGCTAAACAGAAATGCCGCTGTAGCTGTGTCAGGCTTCTACAGCTGTCTGCGTTGGCCTTGGCTTATGGATGTTTCACAAAAGCAATCACGTTACCACTTGTTCTTTGACACAAAATGACGCAATCCGTCTCAGGCCTTTGATGGGTTCTTTTCACAACATTTATCACACTGGGCCGATACAAAAGATCGCAATAGTGCCTACGTCAGCAATTTTATCATTTTAATACCTGCCGTTTTTTCTTCTGATAAAACTCGGTTCGCTTCCCATGCTGACGTCACAGCTCGGCGCAGACGCCAAGGACGCCGTGCAGCGCGATTCGTCGATGAGATTTGTCAGTTGTCGTCTCTTTTTGTATAGCGTGAATATATTTAAAAACAAGGTTGACACATATCTCTGGAGGGTGGGTTACACGTAAATGAAAAAGTGTTGGACTCTCGATAAACCAATGGCTTCCTTGTCAACTTGCTATCGTTTACATTAGCAAATATATATATATAAGATAAAGTGATTTATTTACTTAAATTACATACATAAGGTAATATCTGACATAGTGGTAGTCAACGTTTTCGGTAAAAAGGAATTAACAGCAGGACTTTAGCGTAAATTAGTACACACTCACTTCGTTGTTTTGTTACACAGTGTTCTCCGTATTCGCTAGGTGGCAGGATTTTTAGCCTAAAGTGTTCATTTGATCACAAAAACAGCCTTATTCAAGGCTAACGTAGCAGACTAATTAAAACTAAATTGTATGATGGCCCCGTGCAAACGACAGTTAAAGGCCACAAGGCACGTAATTTGTGGCAGTTGTAGTAACTGGGTAGATTTCGTCAAGTCTGGGTGCGAAAAGTCCTGGGCTGAGGTCCAGGCAGATAGTTTTAATTTTGAGTGTAGGGGATGCGCAAGGATGAAGGAAATAGAGGTGGAGTTGGAAAAGCTGAGACTGCTCGTTGTGGCAATGGTGGGAAGGGAACAGGGGAGTTGTGCCAGTAGTTCCGGTGAGGGAACAGTAGACGATAAAGTGGGGAAAGACACAAGAGATGCTAGGGAGAGCTCACCTCAGCCTGGGAGGAAGCTGAGAGGAGGGAAGGTGACAGGTCATAGGGAGACAGGACGTAAGGAGACGGGAAGGAAAGGAACGGGAGGGAAGACAACCGGGGTGAAGGAGAGGGGAGTAGGGGAGACAGGAGGGAAGGAGAAGGGAGTGGGGGAGACGGGAGGGAAGACAACCGGGGTGAAGGAGAGGGGAGTAGCGGAGACGGGAGGGAAAACAACCGGAGTGAAGGAGAGGGGAGTAGGGGAGACAGGAGGGAAGGAGAAGGGAGTGGGGGAGACGGAAAGGAAGGGGTCAGGACAGAATGCGATGGAGGGGATCGAAAGGAAGAGTTATTCTGCAGCAGTGATAGAGGGGGTGAGGAAGAGAGCGAGGGTGTTTGTGGGGGATTCGATAGTTAGGAAGACCGACAGAGTCTTAAACAAGGGAGATGATGTGGTGGTCTGCTTGCCTGGAGCCAAAATAGAGGCGATAACTGAGAGGGTAAAAAACATTGTAGGCTCGGGTAAGGGTGGATCTGTTTTAGTACATGTAGGGACAAATAACGTAGAGAGGGAGGGTACAACTGCCATAGTTAGGAAATATAGGCAGTTGGTCAGAACACTAAAACAGACGCGGGTTGAGCAGGTAATACTGTCAGGGATTTTACCTGTGATGGGCAGGAGGGTCATAAATATCGAAATTGTCGGGGGATGGCAATTAACATGTTAGTCCAGAGGCTGTGTAGGGAAGAGGAAGTTGGATTTGTGGATTTATGGGAAAGTTTTGTTGGGAGGGGTGATATGTACATGAAGGATGGGCTTCATTTAAGTGGAAAGGGGGCGGCAGTATTCGCGGACAAACTTTCAGCAGCAGTAGATAGCGACTTGGGTACAATGACAAATATTTTTGGAAGTAAACATTCTTTAAACTAGAAGTGCAGGGGGGTTACCTAGAGGTGTCTCAAGCAGAACAAGAGACCACTAGCACAGATAAACCAATATCAAATCATCCGAAAAACATCTCTGAAAAAGGTTATAGATGCGTATGTTTAAATGCAAGGAGCATAGTAAATAAGAAAAACGAATTAAACATTATGGTAGAAGATATTGACCCTCACATAATTGGTATAACTGAATCATGGACCAACATAGATATAACAGATGCTGAATTAGGACTGACAGGATACGTAATGTTTAGGAAAGATCGAATAGGAAGAAGGGGCGGGGGAGTTATTTTATATGTTAAAGAATCTATTCAGGCTTATGAAATAAAACTAGAAAGGGAAGCAGATTGCGATGAAGCTGTTTGGTGCAAAATTGTTTCAGGAAATTCAAAATTAACTGTTGGATTAGTTTACCGAAGTCCAAACATAAACGAAGAGGACAACACAAAAATAAAAAACGCTATAAAGGAAGTTAGTAAAGGGGAATGTATCATAATGGGAGATTTTAACCATGGACACATACAATGGAATTCTCTAGAGAGCACAGGGATTGAGGATCAACAATTTCTATGTTTAATCCAGGATAGCTTTCTTACTCAGCACGTACTAGAACCAACCAGGGGAGAAAATGTATTAGATATAGTTTTGTCATCACAAAAAGAATTAGTGGACAATGTAAAAATATTTGAACCATTGGGTAATAGTGACCATAATCAAATACATTTTGACATCAATGTAAAATCAGAAAGTAAAAATAAGAAAACGTACAAGAGAAACTTCCACAAAGGTAACTACAAAGATATGAGAAAATACTTAGCACAGCTAGATTGGAATAACATGCTGATGAATAAGACTGCAATTGAATGTTGGAATATTCTAAAATATGAAATTGAGAGTATCATTGATAAATTTGTTCCCTTCCGAAAACAAGGAAAACGATGTAGAAAGAAACAAGTGTCAAAAGAGGCAATTAGAAAAATAATGCTAAAACAAACTATGTGGAGGGTTTATAGGCGTACCAGAAAGGAAGAAGACTATGCAAAATACAAAGAGGCACTTAATGCAGCTACAACTGAAATCAGACAATCTAAAAGAAGCTATGAGCAAAAACTGGCATGTAACATAAAAACTGACAGCAAGAGTTTTTATGCATATGTCAGGAGTAAACAAAACGTACAAGACAAGGTTGGGCCTCTAGAAGACAGTGCTGGAAATATAATATCACAGGGGTTTTTAATGGCGGAAGACCTAAATGGTTACTTCAGTTCAGTGTTTACAAAAGAAGATATTAGTTCATTACCAGTTGCTGATGCTAAATTTCAGGGGGCTAAATCTGACTATTTAGGACCGTTAGTTGTAACTCCAGAATTGGTAGCTAGGAAAATAAAGGCAATGAAGGATAACAAATCACCGGGAGTGGATGGGATTCCTCCAAAATTACTAATGGAAACAGTAGATCAAATCAGTATACCACTTGCAAGAGTATTCAACTTGTCATTAAAAGAGGGAGTTGTTCCGTTTGAATGGAAAGAAGCAAACATCATACCATTATTTAAAAAGGGTTCGAGAAATAAGTCAGAGAATTACAGACCAGTGAGTTTAACGTCAGTGATTTGTAAATTATTAGAAAGGTTAATTAAAGACCATATGGTGGACTTCCTCGTTAAGCATAAATTATTAAATTCATCTCAACATGGATTCCTTAAAGCGAGGTCATGCTTAACAAATGTGTTATGTTTTTGGAAGAAATCACTAAGTGGATAGACGAGGGATCGCCAGTAGATATTATCTACTTAGATTTTCAGAAAGCTTTTGACAAAGTGCCACATCAAAGATTGCTACTTAAATTAAAAGCCCATGGTATCGGGGATAGCATAACTGACTGGATAGAACAATGGCTGACTGACAGAAGACAACGAGTTGTAGTAGATGGCGAAGTTTCAAATTGGAAATCGGTTTTGAGTGGGGTACCTCAAGGATCAGTATTAGGACCTATATTATTCTTAATTTATATCAATGACTTGGACGAGAGTATAACAAGTAACGTACTGAAATTTGCGGACGACACAAAACTGTTTAGAAAGGTTAATACTGATGGTGATAAACAACATTTACAAAACGATCTAGACAGATTAGTGAAATGGTCTGAGAAATGGCAGATGATGTTCAATTTTGGGAAATGTAAATGCCTACATACAGGACGTGGGAACTTGAATGTAAACTATAAAATGGGAGCTACTGTTCTTGGTACTACTGTAAAAGAAAAGGACTTAGGAGTTACAATAAGCGCTGATATGAAAGTTTCAGAGCAGTGTGGTATTGCAGCTTCAAAGGGTAATCAAATTCTTGGATTGATTAGAAGAAACATAACATACAAGGGAAAAAAGTTAATTATACCTCTTTATAAAGCAATAGTTAGACCTCATTTACAATACTGTATACAAGCATGGAGACCATATCGTAAGAAGGATATAGATACGCTTGAACGCATACAAAGGAGAGCAACTAAAATGATTCCAGAACTTAGAGACCTTAGTTATGAAGAACGCCTGAAAGAATGTGGTTTAACAACTCTAGAGACAAGGAGGTTAAGAGGAGATCAGATTGAAGTTTTTAAGATATTGAATGGGTATGAAAATATTGATAGAAATATGTTTTTCTCACTCAAGAAGGATAGCAGAACTAGAGGACATGAGGTAAAATTAGTAAAGGATCAATGTAGATTGGACATCAGGAAGCACTCGTTCTCACAGAGGACAGTAAATGAATGGAACAAACTGTCTACAGATTGTGTAACTGCTAGCAGCGTGAATATGTTTAAAAACAAAGTTGACACATATATCAGGAGGGCGGGTTATAAGTAGGTGAACATTGTTGGACTCTCGATAAGCCAATGGCTTCCTTGTCCACTTGCCATCTGGGCCTTTGGCTTGGATGGCAAATCTTGTTAAATCTTGTTAAACTTGTTGTCGGGGCATTTGCCTTGGATGCCAATCTTATTCAATCTAGTTAAATCTTGTTAAATATCGCTACGAGCCGCCCGAGCGTTGTTACAGTTGTAACAACTTGTCCCAATACAATTTTTGCAGTTGAAGGCAGGTGGACGATAACAAATCCTGAATTTCAGTTTAACTTCTACTTGGCATAACCTATTAAACTATATAGTAGACATGTTTCAAGTTTCATTGACGAAACAAACAAAGTGGCTGCGTGAGATGATATCATGTGGTCATACCAAAACAGTTCTACTTGGTTAAAACGTCATTTTTGCCCACACCTCGTTAATTTCATCTTCTTGACTCCCGATTTGTGGACAGTGTGTCTGCTGGTGGACTTCATATCATGCATACAACTTAAGATTAATTATTAAGAATATCGATATTAAAATCATCATAAAAATGCTTTACAAAGCAAGAGTCACGAATGAAATGTCACTCTTGGATTTGACATTGCTTATACAGAGTTACCGGTTAGGATTTGGGAACATTATAACTGAGTGTGTGTATGTATATAATGTATGTGTGTGTGTGCGTGCGTGCGTGCGTGCGTGCGTACGTGCGTGTGTGGTCGATTCTCACGAAACCTGAACACTTAGTCAATCTGGTGACTTTCATATATTGTTTTCATCTTTTAATATGATATAATAGACATATTGATGATCTTAAAAAACATACGGGACAGCTTAAGATGGCTATTTGCGCCTGAGGGAGGTGTTTGAATGTGCATGTACGATTTCTTCGATACCATGCGACACTCATAGACTGTCCTTTTTGCATCTCGTGTCTCTATGATATTAATCATTCACTGTTTTTGATGGTTCTCTTAGGCATAAGACATGTTAGCGCTCATGTGAAATGTCATTGCACAATTTGTCAACGCAGGGTTTAATTGTTTTCTTATATTTGACATTGATCATTACTGTTTATAGTTTTTGTACATCATATATCATGTCATAACTTGTGCTTATGTGGTGTATAAAATCAGTGGTGTTATTTTTCATTAACTAGAAGAAGATGGCTTTGCAATGGTATTGAATTTGTATGTGTGGGATCATTTTTTTATACAAAATGAGGGCTTAGAAAATGGCTTCGTCGTTGGTGATCTCGCCATGTGTGGGATGAACAATGGCAGATTCTTCGGCGACGTCACCTGTTGGGACATCAGCGGTGGTTGCGTCGTCAGTGGAGGTCATGTCATCAGCGATGGTTGTGTCGTCAGTGGTCCAACTTTTCCGGGAGCATGTTGCTGTTATCCTCCCGGCGGCGCAACAAGGTGCCAATGTCTCCGGCAACTCTGAGCGCTGCGAGTTTACGCGTGTTTCTGGTTTTCTTTGGTTGGAACGTGTTTGCGCGCCGCTTTGCCACTCTAGTGAGGCCCTTGGACTTGGCTCTGAATAGCGTCCTTTTGCTGGAGGGAGTGCTCATGCGCACATATTTCACTGTCATTGTATAGGGCAAAAAGGATTTGACGCGGTGTGCGTATGGCGTCAAGCCCTGTTGCTTCAGTAGGGCATGCGCCTCCTTCACTGGTGTAGTTGCATTGTCTCGTGGAGTGGTAGATGACTCTCGTGGCAATTTGGCTTCCAGACGGTTGTTCTCGTCGACCGTTGCTATGAGTTTCCGCTTAAGTTTCCTGAATGTGTTTAACAGCGTTGGCATGGCGACGATCGTTCTGTAAATAGAAATACATTAATTAATTAAGTAACATACAACGCAAGACAAGACTTTTAAAATATATTACGTTATAAGTACCTTCCTTTTTTTAACTTATATATATAATATTATACTGTTATAAGTACCTTTATTCCTAACTTATTATATAACATTATATGTACCTCTCGTCAGTGTGGAGGCCCAAATTAACAGTCCGCGTGCGCCGTGGGCTCAAATAGACAAGGGGCTCGTCAGTCCGTTTGCTACGCAACAAACGTGTAATCGAACCATTTCCAGACATACGAGTCTTTCCATTCTGAATGCAGCTTGTTGAGTGCTGCAAACGATAAAATTCAGCATAAATTCATTGAGTTTCGCATAAATAAAAAAATTCATTGAGTTTAGCATTGTACCAATTGTTGAAATGATGAACAGTTCGGTTTGCAACTAATACTACATTAACTGTTAAATTGTATAGAACTGTATGCATATAGATTATAAATAAAATGCATAGTTTTCCCTTTTTGGCAAGACAGAGGCGGTTGTCTAAGGCCTTCCTTCTTCGGACATATTAGCCTTTGTCTTTACGGTTCCGCTGTAATTAAATAAAGCGTATAAAAAGATTGGGAATACAATTTTTGTTAATGTTTATGTTAACCAAAAGACGTGAATGAGAGAAATGTGTTATCGCCGTCAATTAATAAAAATCTTTGACATTATTAAACAGGAAAAACATTATTACGTCGGGTAATACAATGCTTATCACCTTTCTTCCCGTTTCCCTATTTTGCCAAGAGGGATCCTTCTCCTTCTGAGCTATGCGCCATCGCCATTTTTTGTTGCTGCGGCGTTCTTCCGTTTGACTTCGGCTGTCAGTAGTCTTTTAGGCGGCATTATTGAAACTACAAAGCATGAATACCTTGTATGAGAAATAACTGAAACCTAGCGAAACGCGACGATACTTGCGGAAGAGGGTGTTCGTACAATAAATACTGATATTATTCTATACGCAATGGTGAACAACATCAAGATACGTGCAATATGTTTACGATGTAAAACACGTTAATATCTATTATGTACATGACAACAATATCATAATAACTGAGCGCCACTATTGTATTAAATATCAAGTAGCAGTATGTAACATTATACATGATGATTTTAATCAAGACCTACGGGAGACATCTTGTGAGACGATACCGCGCGAAACGCATGTCGAACGTTACCGCGCGAAATGCCTAGTTAAGGCTAGCATAACGAACGTAATACAACACGGACATGTGCTATATTATCTCCCAAGCGAAGCATAATTATGTAACGTCAATTTCCACAACAAATCCACCGCAACATACTGAAATTCATCTCCTTGTTATATCTACAATATATTATGATTATAATAACTCGACATTTGTTCACGAAAGATGTTTAAAAAAGCAAAAGTTACATTTTAATCCTTCGTTACGTCACAGGTTTAACGGCGCCATGCGTCTGCGTGTTGGTAGAAGGTTCAGGACGTTACTGCTCGGTGGCATTAAGGTGGTGTTCCGAGAAATTTATTGCGTTCTCGGGTACACTAAACGATACGTAAATTCTGCGTAAAATATATATTACTAATGTATAAAAATGAGTTGAGTTATTTGTAATTAAAAGGCTTTCGGGTGGTATCGCATCTTTTTTACCATTTTAATTTTTACTGGACCACAGCGATATTTGGTTGAGAATGTACACAAATTAGCCACTCAGGTACATGCAAACGATATTAAGCCTTGCATACAGCATCATACAACATTTTAAATAAATACGTTTCCCGGCCTGCTGAATGCACACTCAAAAAATAAAAAAATCCGGTGACGAGTCGATTAAAGTGGGCTGGGAACGTGGAGCGAATGAAAGGGGAATGATTGACGAAGAGAGCGGATGTGTTCAAAGTGGCTGGTAGACAGGCGCGTAGGTAGCCGTAAGCACGTGCTTCCACGTCAATATGGCAAACAACTGTTCCATTCGGTGGCTATACAACTATGTTTTAAAATTCAACTCGCACCCAGAAATTGAATGGTCCATTCCTAATATGGCTGGCATCCATCATGGAGTACAAGCACGAATCAGACAGCTGATAAGCTCACTGCAAAGGACACAATGTTAACTTGACTATTGTGCATGTCAGCGAAGAGCCACTAGTCAGAAATACGATGGGCTCAGGACATAATGGACATATATTACTATCCTACTATTTGTATGTATACATTTTATTTCCATGCAATGGTTTGTTCATATAAGCGAAAACACGGGGAAATGGACCATTGTTAACCGTATTTCCCCAGGCAGGCGGCCATCTTGCAATTTGAACGTCTTCCTTAGGGGGGCGCACTGCCCCAGGTTCACTACATGCTGAGCTTGAGTTAAGACTAGGATGCACAAGCTGGTATGAACAACAGAAGAAATCTTCAATCGCTCTCTGAGGCAAGATGGTCCATTCGTACGAACGCTCTGGTTGCATTCAAGTCTGCGTTCACTGCAGTAGTCACTGTCTTGGAAGACGAGGACGGCAAAACCAGACGCTACTTGTTGTCCATCAAATATAGCAATTCATCATAGCACTAGTGCCACTGAGCATGCCCTCCACAGTCTGCTTCCTCTGACCACATTCCTACAGACCAAACAATGTAACCTCTGCAACAGAGGAAACCACTACAATCGGCCAGTTGCAGTAGGAGAGGGCCGACCCACAAGTATTGGGGCGAGCACGCCTCTCAGCGGCGGTTGATAGAGGCGCCGTCCTTGAAAATATGCTCGGTGACAAACCTGACAGGCCCAGCCAGAATTGGATGAACGCGATGCGATGCATTTGCCGTTCGTGGATCATTTGCTTCGGCAAATGGATACAAGTCAATTACTAGTTCAGAATCGGTAGCTCGCCTTTTCTTGTTATAAAGGCTACGCCATGTTGGCGTTTTTCTCTTTCCCAACTGTACAGTAACTATCTGGCCTTCTTCTGTTGATGTTTCTCCTTCGCCTGTCCACATTTTTTCTGCTAGGCCAACAATGTCCCACTAATATCGCGATAGTGCATGCGTAAGTTCTTTAACTTTTGTTGTGGCTAGCTGTTGAAGGGTAATTGACGCGTGAAAAAAATCTTAATAAACTGCAAAATATGAGCACATTAAGACTAAGTCCATGTTATACATATCATATACTGAAGGTTCACGTCCACCTTTTACCAGGAATGGGTCTCAAATTGAGTGGTCATGTTTTTCTCCGTGGCTGGATCGAGGGGCTTTTTTTTGGAATTCCTTCTTTTTTAATTTTGACTTCAAAATGAACCAGACTGCAAATCTCTACATTTTGCCTTTAAAAATGGACACCCAGATCCCTCTTAGATGTGTGCTTCAACGTGAATGTATGCCTAGCTACGGCCCTGTAGAAGAACAGGAAGACCACTACTGAGATGTGAGGACTGAAGAAAGATTTGGCGGGATTGGAAGGGGAGTGGAGAACGAGAGGGGGGGGGGCGGGGAGTGGATCGAGACATGTGGTGGAGACGGAGGTGAAAAAGGATTAGCGACGGAAATAGAAAAAAAACTAAAATCGAGGACCAGTAGGTGAGACCTAGTTGTTTACAGGCGCACGTCGTTACAAATCGAGGACCAGTAGGTGAGACCTAGTTGTTTACAGGCGCACGTCGTTACAAATCGAGGACCAGTAAGTGAGACCTAGTTGTTTACAGGCGCACGTTGTTACAAATCGAGGACCAGTAGGTGAGACCTAGTTGTTTACAGGCGCACGTTGTTACAAATCGAGGACCAGTAGGTGATACCTAGTTGTTTACAGGCGCACGTTGTTACAAATCGAGGACCAGTAGGTGAGACCTAGTTGTTTACAGGCGGACGTTGTTACAAAGTAGTTCTACGAAAACAGCACACATGTGGAGTTGCATTCGACAATAGTTGGTCCGAAGCCCTATTTGAACCATTAACAAATATTGCCTGATTCATTTAAATGTGGATGTTCGTGTGTATCTATCATTCAATAAAGTAAGAATCGCAATACAGATACGCCATCGTTGCCGTTCACTGTTTCATACTCCATTTAATAGTTCACATTCCATCCACAATTGTTTGTTATGTAAGAATCTGGGGAATGTGTCCCTTTGGTAACTACAAATGAAAAGCAATTAGTACACGAAGGTTTGAACACCAACATTGCACAGGTGTCAACATTACCGTTTTTCGCCTCGTTCCCGCTTTCCCGCTATTTGACGACATTTTCTGCTTTTTATAACTTTTAAATTGTTAATTTTTACGGTAAAATTGATATATCTGTCGCACACGATACCGTTCGGTGCACATGTTATTTATAAGGTATCAGGTGATTTCATAGTTTATCGTGTATGTGTTCACCGCGAACTAGAACGGCAAATAAAAATGGCGACCTGTAAGAATAACATGTTTGGTTGCGGTAAAAAATCGACGGAAGTTGAGTGGAGGATTTTCCCGCATTTCCACGAACATATATCTTGATACCTATGACACTGTTAGGTACACTGCGTATAAGATGTATAAGTGTGTATAATCCGATTGATGTAATAACAGTAACTTATACGAGTGACACCTGATTTGCAGTCCACATGCACATTCTCTGCTGTAACAACGTGTCCGTACGATGTAACAACTTGCCCCGCATACGGGGCTAGTTGTCAGTTAACCGCGCCTGTGAAACGTCACATATCTTACTATAATATGGAATATCATTGGTATAATAAATGTCATTGATATGAATAATAAATTTGGTGTGTACACGTTGAAAGAAATAATGCATCTAATATACGTTGCACAAAACGTGACTTTAACTGAAAATCTAAGCAACTAGCCATGGCCACCCCTATAGCGATGTCAGCCTCACCCCGGACTTGGGGGTAAAGAGGAGAGCAACAACATTTGTTTGGTGCATACCAATTTACTTAACTCTGCCATGGCCGGTCCCCAGCCCGGATGGGAAAAGAGGAGGGTTGGGCGTGGGGCTAGCACCCCCACCCCGTAAAAAAAAAGATTGCTACAGAAACGCCGACAAAAGATACAGAGACTACAGTCCTGGAAGAGGAGGGTTCTTCGTTTCGAAGACTTATGACGCCATGTGGTGAAAGCCGGGAGTCCTCGGAAGCCACAGGGTCGAGCACCCTTCTTTCGTCCAGGAACATCACGATTGGATCGTGGAACGTGAGGACCTTATACCAGACAGGGAAGACAGCACAGGTGGCAGCGGAAATGAGAAACTACAACCTTGCTTTGCTTGGAGTCAGCGAAACAAGATGGACACAGACAGGACAGAGAAGGCTGCTTAGTGGAGAGATGCTGCTCTTCTCAGGACATGAGGAGGACAACGCTCCCCACACAGTAGGTGTAGCGCTCATGCTGTCAAGATCGGCACAGAGTGCGCTGATAGGGTGGGAAGCTCATGGACCAAGAATCATCACAGCATCCTTCAGAACAAAGAAGAAGAAAATAAAAATGAATGTCATCCAGTGCTACGCACCTACAAACGACAGCGATGAAGAAAACAAAGATCAGTTTTATAACAGACTACAAATGATCATCGACAAGTGTCCAGTGAAAGATGTCAACATCCTAATGGGAGATTTCAATGCAAAGATTGGAAAGGACAACACTGGGTATGAAGAAGTAATGGGAAAACATGGATTGGGAGAGATAAACGAAAACGGTGAGAGATTTGCTGACACATGCGCCCTTAACAAGATTGTCATCGGAGGCAGCATCTTCCCACACAAAAGGATACATAAAGCTACTTGGGTATCACCAGATCACGTGACAGAGAACCAGATAGACCACATCTGCATAGGCAAGACATTCAGAAGGTCCCTTCAGGACGTGAGAGTGAAGAGAGGAGCCGATGCTGCGTCTGACCACCACCTGCTTGTTGCCATACTGAAGCTGAAACTGAAGAAAAACCGAATGGAGACAGCTGAGAAGCGAAAAAAATACAATGTCAGCTTCCTGAAAGATGCACAGACAAGAGAGGAATACAGATTGAAGCTCACCAACAGATTCCAAGTGCTGCAAGAGCTGCTCGAAGAAGAAACTGACCTAAACAAGCAGTGGCAGAACATAAAAGAGACATGGACATCAACCTTCCAGGAAGTTGTTGGCCCCAGGACACCGCAGCAGAAAGAGTGGACTTCAGTGGAAATTTTGCGCAAGGTCCAGATGCGGAAGGAGAAGAAAACAGCAGTAAACAACAGCCGCACAAGAACAGCAAAGGCAAAAGCGCAAGAAGAATATGCAGAAGTCAACAGAGAAGTAAAGAAGAGCATAAAGGTGGACAAGAGAAACTACATCGACAGCCTGGCAGAGGAAGCGGAACAGGCAGCAGGAAGAGGAAAAATGAAAGAGCTTTACGACACTACCAGGAAACTGTCAGGCAAGTACTGCCACCCAGAGCGACCAGTGAAGGACAAAGAGGGAAATGCTATCATAGGAAATGAACAACAGCTGGACAGATGGGCCGAGCATTTCAAGGAACTCCTGAACAGACCCGCCCCGCCAAACCCGCCTGTCATCCACCCAGCAGAAGATGACCTACCTATTAACTGCGACAGACCTGCCAGAGAAGAAATCAAGAAAGCTATACAACAGCTGAAGAACAATAAGGCATCAGGGCCAGATGATATTCCGGCAGAAGCACTCAATGCAGTTGTGGACACTTCTGTGGAACTACTTTACCCTCTATTTGGGAAGATATGGGAAGAGGAAGAAGTGCCAGCAGACTGGAGAGAAGGCTACCTCATCAAGATCCCCAAGAAAGGAGACCTCAGAAATTGTGCTAACTACAGAGGGATCACACTCCTGTCAGTGCCAGGGAAAGTCTTCAACAGGATCATCTTGGAAAGGATGAAAGATATGGTCGACCCAACGCTTAGAGACCAGCAAGCCGGATTCCGCCAGAACAGATCATGTTTAGACCAGATCGCAACATTGCGCATCATAGTAGAACAATCCTTAGAATGGAACTCTTCCCTCTACGTGAACTTCGTTGACTATGAAAAGGCATTTGACAGTGTTGATAGGAAGACCCTCTGGAAACTGCTACGACACTATGGGGTACCCACTAAACTGGTCAACCTAATCAAGAACAGCTATGACGGAACAGGCTGTAGGATAATCCATGGAGGACAGTTCACCTGTCGCTTCGAGGTAAAGACTGGAGTAAGACAAGGCTGCCTGCTGTCCCCATTCCTCTTCCTCCTGGCCATTGACTGGATTATGAAGATGACCACAGTACAGAGGACAAGTGGGATCCAGTGGACACTATGGACGCAACTTGAAGACCTGGACTTCGCCGATGACTTGGCACTGCTGTCTCACAGCCATCAGCAGATGCAGGACAAGACGACAGAACTGGCAACTGTCTCCTTACAAGTGGGCCTGAACATCCACAAAGGAAAGACCAAGGTCCTCAGGATGAATGCAGCCAGCACTGACCCAGTCACACTGGAGGGGAATGCACTGGAGGAGGTAGAGACCTTCACATACCTCGGCAGTGTCATCAACAAGCGGGGCGGCACAGACGCAGACGTCAGAGCAAGGATAGGCAAGGCAAGAGTGGCATTCCTGCAACTGAAGAACATCTGGAGCTCCAGGGTACTGTCATCACGCACAAAGATCCGGTTGTTCAACTCCAACGTGAAGATGGTCTTGTTGTATGGAGCAGAGACATGGAGGATAACCAACACCACCATCAACAAAGTGCAGACCTTTGTCAACAACTGCCTGAGAAGAATCCTCCAGATCCACTGGCCAGACACCATCAGCAACAGTAAATTGTGGGAAAAGACACAACAACGACCTGTCGAAGAGGAAATCAGAAGAAGAAGATGGGCCTGGATTGGCCACTCGCTCCGAAAACCAGTAACAAGCACCACCAGGCAAGCGCTGACATGGAATCCTCAAGGCAAACGGAGAAGAGGACGACCAAGAAACACGTGGCGACGGGACCTCCAGGCAGACACCAGGAAGATGGGCTACAACTGGAACCAGTTAGAGAGGATGGCCCAGGACAGGGGACTCTGGCGATCTGTTGTCGACGGCCTATGCCCCAAGAGGGGCGATGGGCATAAGTAAGTAAGTATACCAATTTACGAACAGTTTGCAAATGTTGTCCAAAGGATGTGCATGAATGTTAGCGCTTTAGAAAAAAGGAGGAAGGGGATTCTCCTGCTGGTGGTGAAATAACGGAACGATTGAAGCACAACCATGCGGTGTGGGGAATGTGTGTAATGAATCCGCCTGTCCATAATACGAAATGGTTTGGACAAATTAGTATCGTATAATCATCGAGTCCCGTGCCTGTTGCAGGCGTAGGCGATCAATAATGACCCTCCACTGTCCAGTTTTTTGTAAAGTGTCACGGATGCCATTTTGCATTGCATTATGTACTTACCACTTTTTAAAATAAAAAATATAACCACGCAAATTATAAATGTAAAAAAATATATAATTATTTGTATTAGTGCATTTTTAGGCATACACCTGGCAGGAATTGTTTCAAAAAAGGAAGGAAGGAGATTATTTGAAAACGTAAGAAAACCAGGATATATAACAAAATTAGCATAATATGTTCTCTAATTAGGCATGCTAATTAATTGACACATCTGCCTCGTGCACTATATCGTAGCAACTAAAATCGACATGCGGGTAATTATAAAATCCATAGCGCAAAATACTTCGCTTGAAGTTCAGTACAAATAGGTCATACGTACGATGCATTACCAAGTGCTAGCTAGGTAGCCTCGAGAGTAAGTGTTAGGTGAACCTAGCCTGGGACACGTCCCAGACTGTATGACGTCTTCGACCTCGGTAAAACGATTTTTTATGTGCGCTCATAAAACAATTTATGCATTTAAAAAATTGTATTTATAATAATTTCCTGCTTCGCCTATGTAGAGCCCTCTGTGCCCTTCAGAACCCGCCGACTTTCTATTGTTGTGAGGATAGACGACTGTCTAGGCTATGGCCGCGATAATGACATGGATTCGTGCCAAGCTGAACGTTCACCAACAGGCAATGTTGTTTACGTCTAGTTGGCGCTACGAATCTTCGGCTCGGTGCTCGGCTAGCTCCATATTGCCCATCTCGGCCAATCAGCGCCCGACGTTGTTTACGTCTTGTTTTCCGCCTGGGGAAAGAACGGGTTGTTGTAGAAGTTTTATCTGCTTACAAAATAGCGTCTCGTCGACCCCGTTGACCGAATGAATGTGACGGAGCTGTAATCAACGAATTTACGACGTTTCCCGCCAATGAACAATTGTTTTGGTGGACGTAGAAATGTCCACGGTAAACCTTCATCGTACGACGAAACTGCAATGACCGAGCCTGTTGTCAGAAACCAAGGTTCAACGATAAGTGTAAAAATGTGCGCTTTATATCTTCCGATTTCTCTGTATCGACGCCATCGGTGATCACGTCGGAACTGTGATTTTAGGGGCGCTAGACGACGAAACATATTGTATTATGTAGATGCACGTGAATTTTAGCGTCTGCACATACACGCAGCATGTGCTTGTTTACCTCGCCGTGATTTGTGAATATCATTCGTGTATTGAATAGTTCATTAATTGCCGTGTGCTGTGTCCATGTACGCAGACGCCAGCGACTTTAATTACCCGCCTGTCACTACTACGGCGACATATTTTATGAATATTACTCGATAATTGTACCCACACGTGTAACGCGCCGGCAACATCATTACGGATACCGCGGATTCATGGATCGTGTTACGAAACGCTGGATCCACTGGCATTGCACTGCGTTGTACTATCGGTTTGATCCAAGGCGTCGGTAAGACGTTGCGCATCACTGGGTACGTTATTGAGACATGGATCCACGGGGTCTTACGATCCTGGTCTTGATCGCCACTTTAGCTCACCTGGGCCCGGAACCTGGAGCGTGGCAAGTGACGGCAGCCGTTGAGAAACGCGTCGAGCATGGTAAGTGACGGTCGGCGTGATCGATTGTCTTGTTTGTGTCTGTCTGCCTAGCCGAGATGTTATGAGCTTATTCGCAGCCCAACCTGAGGGAATTATCCCAGCAACACCTTCCCCGTGGAGTACTAACTAACAAGCAGCCCAACCTGAGGGAATTATCCCAGCAACACCTTCCCCATGGAGTACTAACTAACAAGACTTGCATCTACCCATGCTTGTCATTTATAATTTTAAATGGTTTCAACTAAATTCGTTTACAGAGTTCTTATTAAATCCACTAACAATTTAATTAAACTTGATAGGATGACTTTTTTAACAATTGGCAAGCATTGAGCTGGTATGTTGAGAAACAGTTATCCATTTCTTACATGGAAAGAGAAATGAATACTTTGACATATAATTATAGCGGTACACTACTTGTTGGTTGAAGAAACTTGTTGACATATTGTCAATTATATTTTTAAATTGGTCATAAATTCATCTTGTTCTACTTATTAATAATATTATTATAGCAGTTATGTTTAAGTGTACAAATATTTATTTAAGACAGCTGAACAAAATTGCACTCACTTTGTAATTTTTTTATTAAAAGTGGAAAGATGAGTTGCTTTTAATATAAAGGGAAAATGGGTTTATTTCTGTTTTAAAAAGGAATGTTCTAAACCTGAATAATCATAAAACAATTATATAATTAAGAGTTTGCTGTTTATCAATACCATGCAAACATACCCATGAGCATCATTGACCTTTTTGCTGCTGAAGTGTATTTTTTGCTTATGAGACTACTTTAGAGCATTCCCAGGACTGTTCATGTGAAAAGTTAAACACCTTCAGGCAATCTGACATTTATGACGATACTATATGCACACAGTAAGGGTTTATTTTGGTGTTTTCGTTTATATTATTCAGTGAACAGGATTCTATTTTTAAAATAGGGTATGTGTCTGGGATCCGGTTAACCCCTAAAATAATTTATGTAATTTAAAAATTAGGTTACAATTGAGAATTGAAATATCATAACAATTTTATATTTTCAGACAAAGTAATGCTATTATTGGCATTCCAAAGCTTAACACGATACAATAATTACTATATGTATTCATTGTTTTCAAGAGTCATAATATAATATTTTATTATTTTAAAGCTAGTTTTTATCGTAAAATGAAGTTATATAGTATAATTATATATTCTTACATAACACTGACCGCCTAAATGAAGAAGAAGCAATTTTTAAATCAAAACTTAGATTTTCACAAAACTAGAGCTTTGAAATGCCAGCGCTTGTCACTTATATTGTATAAACAATTTCCATGGCAACTGACAGCGTAGCATATCACCCAGCACGGAACAGGGTGGTACAACGAAGAGCGTTCAGTGGTGCTCTATATAATGGTGTTTATATTGCTCTCTGCTTAAGAAGCTTAGCTTAAGATACTAATGGCAATCGAAAATAATAACCTGGAGATGAAAAGCTGAAAACATATATATCAGCAGTTGACACTGTATTATACATTGAACTTATTTATTCTAGTATCAAGAACATTATACTAATAAATATAAAAATAAACGAAGATCAGACCAACTCGTTTCAACTACCCACTCTGACACAGTAGATCAAAATGCAGGTTGTTGACATATATTGAATGGCTCAGACAATATTAATTTTTTGGCAGATCTAAAACACTACGTTTTGTGTTTCTGTTTATCATTGAAATCACTCGTGGTGTTTTTTTAATAGTCATCTTAAAATTATTGTCAGTATAAGAAAAAGATGCTCAGTTTTCACATGCTGTGCTGTTTGTAGGCACACTGCAACACAAAGAGTGAGTAACTCCCTTGTTTCTGCAAAGTGCAATGCTTGATTAATTAGTTAATTGCTTTGTAAGTGCAGATTATAGCAATGTTATTATTGCATGGCCAGTGGACTGGTTCAACAATAAGACTGCCATACAAACAGTACAATCAAACCAAGTAGCTCCCAGCATCACCAGGAAATAGAGCCAGCCATTCATGTAGGTGACTAATTATGCATCAACAATTTGATGAAAATGTTACTGAAAATGTGCCATGCTTGTTAATTATTCATGCATGATTGAATGGACCAAGGGGTGCAATGTGTAAAGCACTGTGTGATGCACTGTGTAAAGTTTCGATTTTCAAATTGTATGTTATTGTTAAGCTGATTAAGTAGATGTACATGCTTGTCAAATGGAAGTAGTTATAAATATTATTATGTCACATGTATGTTAGAATACATACGTGCACGCATGCGCGTGCATGCATGCGCACGCATGCACACACACCAATGTCATTGTCATTAAAGGTGTTTGGTTTCCAATCATAGTAAGTTTACATCAGTGCTTTTAACACTGCTTTATTCAACCCATATAATTGTAAGAGTTTGTAAAATCTACACCTTTCCAACTTGATACAATGAGCTGAAAAAGGGAGGATATACAGCATATATTTCATCAGTGCTTACCTGATATCTGTAACCTTTAAGTTTATATAAATATTGTTTTAACCACATTATTTCTACAGATGGTGGGGCGTGCTGGTTTCTGTCCAGAGTGCACACATATGACCAGATTTTTCCCTAATACAAAGACATTACATAATGTTTGTGATATAGTTTTTTAATTGTTAATTTGTGATCAGAAAAGCTAATAATATTTGTTTGGACAGACCTTTTTGCCTGTGTGCTATTATGTGTACTGATTTAAGCATCTCACTATTTCGCAACTTGCAAATGTACATTATTATGTATATTATCATTATATGATTTTATATTTAGGTAAAACAGTTAACCACATTGTATATTTATGGCAGGTATCAAAGTAATGCAGTGAAGTCAGGCCCATGTTTTTGGTGCTTGCTACCATTGATATTAGGTAACGCATGTGCATTTTGTGAATCCGTTCAACCATGCTGTATGTACATGTTCTGAAACCACTCAACCGTGTGAAGTGAATGCCGTAATGGCATCCTGTCTGGTGCCACCAAGTCCAAGTGCACTGTTGATAATGTTTTTATGCGTATCACTTGAATGTGAGTAGCAGTTTTTTTCCTGTCCTCTAGCCAAGGGCAACATACAACACTGGTAGCCCTCGGTGACCAGCGGCTGCCCGGTAAACATGTAGTTACATGACATGGTATTGTCCTCAGCAGCTTTCAAAAAATAAATTGTTGTGACATGATATAATATGTTTAATGAACACAGCAGTGGTGGATTTAGCATCGTGTGAACTGGCAAATGTCAAACCAGTCGCCAGTGTATGTCGGGTATTACCTTGTTTATTGTTGTCAGATTATATACATGCCATTTACATATCCACATGTTTGAAAGGGTTGATAGAGAGATATCTATTATATAAAATTTTGTTAAAATCACAAAACATATTAAAAAATATTTTATTTTTTAGAAAATGGTGAATGTTTCAGCCATGGTCATGGTGTTGAAATGGCATAACGATAATTGCAATGGTTATTAAATACAAGTGATTAATTAATTAATATGAAATATTCACCCGGGGGTAAGGATTTAAGGTGATCTCACACCTGTCAATGCCCATGTTTTAAAAACAAATATACAGATAACATACTAAATAGTTATGTAGTAAATGTTTAACAGTTCTTGGTGGAGGAAAGGTAATTTATTGTAACATTACTTTTAACATCATTTTAATGATATTGGTCTTCATCAGTTTGATTGTAGGGTAGAATAAATATATAGTTAAAACACTAATTATTCTAGTCATGTATATAATGCATAAATGGTAATCGATATTGTAACTCACACATGCTACTGTATATACTATCAAAAGTATCATTATGTTTTGTCTTGTCTTGTAGTGGTACTGGCCAACACTCCTATGGAGTCAAACGGTCAGGGTTGGGTGTGCATGCCATTTAGTCTTGTTTGGTTGGGACTAAGTGTGTGAGAGCTTGCTTAAATTGCTGTGGTTCTGTGATGCTGGCTATTGTGTCTGGTAGTCAATTCCAATATTATATTGTTTGGGAAAAATAAGAACTTTTTTAACAGTTCTTGCTGGTGTGGACGGTGTTTTATCATAATATGTATTGCAGTCGGGCACGTGTTCTAAATAATACACTTCCGTCCTGCCCTTTTTTCAACATTTTATTATATGATAATAATAGTATATATAAAATACTTTTACTGCACTAAGATCCTTGGGAGACCTAAGCTCGACGGCACACCAGAACAAAAGGTGTTAAGCAGGTCATAATTGATAAACAGTTCCAGTTGTAAACAGTTGGATTTGTACACTGGGGAGCTATGGAGGATAAGCAAGTTTGAACAGGTGGGTTTTTAGTTTACTGTAAAAGGTTATTTCCTACAGACTTAACACTAACAGGGATTGAGTTCTACAGAGTTGATGCAGCAACTGAAAAAGTTCTAGTTCCAACATTTGTCTTAACAAAGGGAACAAAACGTAGATTACAATTAGGTGATCAAAGATGTCTGGGCAGGAGTGGGCAGTGAATGTAAATATGCTGGTTGAATGGATGAAAGTGCTTGATAGGTAATTGTACAGATGTTAAAAATAATGTGATATCAGACAGAGAGCCAATGCAATTATTTAAGAAGTGGTACTGAGTGAGGAAAATGAGGAGACAATTTCAAGATGTCCTTGAGAGCTATGTTATGATAAAGGGAATTGCAGTCGTCAAGTCTACTGATAGCAAGAGCAGCATATTTAACAAAATTTTTTTGAAATATGCTGTCTAAAATTTCAATTATTAACGAAGGTTACTCTTAAATTTGGCCTCAGCATAGATGTCAGGAAAGAACAACAATATTACCACGCTGATTTTGACATTACTAATTCAGTTGTAATTTTCTGCTTTGTTTGTTTGTGTTGAAATAAACTTCATTCATTTATTCATTTATGTTCTATGTATACGGATTGATAACATCATTAACATACTTTCTACTACTGGGATAACCAAGATTAATACATCCTCATGATGCAGTGTTGCCAGGCTCTCCAGATCGTGATTAAAACAAGCTTTCTTGAGGATAGGTATAACCCCTAGATTGAAGAAGTTTTTGAAAAACATCCAAGTTGGGACTTTTCATTAGAAATTAGCTTATAAATATAGCAAGAAATGAGAATTTAAGTGCTATCTATTATGTACAATTTACATAATAAAATTTTTCAAATGTTACTTCCTTCAATGTTTTTTCTGTGATTTCCAGTGACTTATCACGTGATATCTTGAAATGTTTTTAGCTGATGTTTATTCAGCATTGCACAAATTGACATGCCATTGAAGCTCTACAGGGTGAAGAACATCAACTAGAATGATTGATATATTGTTCAATTATTTACAGAGATATGGCATATTTTGTGAATTATAAAAATACGTTTCTGTAAAGTTTGTACATTAAAAATGATATTTGTTGTTAAACTTACCTGATATTTTTGTGATAATTCTGAGTTGATTTTTTTCAGTACAGATTGAATTATAACTTATTGCAAACACACAGTTGCAATTTCGACTTGTAGATCATCTCCAGAAATAGCCTTGAAATAGTGAAATGAAAATACCCTATATTATATTTGTCTTTGGTGGCCATCTTGGATCATGTGACTTATCATAATTGGGTCATTGTCTCAGTTCTTGTTTCTGACATTATTATACTTATTTGTCACAGACTTCAAATTTGTAAAACTTATAATAAGAAAGATATGTTTTCAGGGTTATACATGTCCTTAAAGGGAATAAAAAGAATGATTGCTTTAAATCATATTATATTATATTGTAGTATATTTCCATTTCCACAGCACTGGCATGCCTCAATTATGCATATTTTCCCCCGCAATTTTCGGCAAGCTCTGATGTGACATCACTGATGACAAGGAAGTGCTATGAGGCTGGGACTTTCCATTCATTTACCGTACCATTGACATCGATAGCAGTTGTTTAGAAGCAAGCGTTAGAATGGCTTAATGTGCGGCATTCGATTGTAATGCAAAAAGTAGTAAGAATAGAGTAACATGTATTTCGTTTAAGTTCCCTGTGGAGCTAATTTTGTTTTAAAAAAAGCAAACGTCAAGCCGATGGAGCACAACCGACTTTCCTCGCTTCGAGAAAACTTGTTTCGACTACGATCCGGACCAGAGAAGATGGCGGCCCTGGGTTATTCTGGTGCTAAAATCTCTTTGAAAGAGGATGTTGTGCCAACATTATTCCCAGTAGTAGAAACTGTGTTGATGCCATCAATCCATAGAACACAGGCAATGACACAGGCGTCAATGACCACGATCCTTCTTGGATGATGCGAGCTGTCGTACAATGCTGTATTTTAGTTGCGTGTCTGATTTTGTTTTAATGAGATTAACCATAACAATAGTATGTTGACAAATAAATCCCCATTTGATTTAATAGAGATGCAAGCATAAGTGAGATTCTAAAGAGTTCTAATAACCTTGTCACATGCCAGTGTTTCGATTGAAGCCATAGACAGTGGACAGGTCCATGTGGATCCAATGGGTGGCACATGAGCTGCTTACATTTCCCATCCAGGATTCAATTATGTTGTTGAGCTGAAATGTGGGCAAGAGAAGGTAAGATAATTAAACAATCTGGGTACCAGTTTAGTGGCTTTTGTTTGCATATCCACTACCTACAAATATACTTTATTGCTTGGGGTCAGCTAGCATGGTAAGGGATGCTATTTCTAGTTCATTGGGATTAGCTGATATTCACAGTGCAGTTGAGTCATTTAGGCAAACTGCAACTTGTAATCCAAAGTTATCTGCATCATTCTTCACCTGCTCCTTGGCAGTTCTTGAAACCTATTTTGTTCTTTCCATCAGAATTGTTACATGGATTTCATTGCTTAGAACTAATCACATTTTGCAAGATATTTTTTTGATAAGTTACTGTTCATTTTACCACTAAATTGCACTAATACCAGTAATCTAAAATTTACTGCATTTGCATAAATTGTTGTAAACAACATGGAATCATCATTGATATTTTTTATGAAAATATTAAAAAAAAATTCTGGACAAGTAAGTTATGTTTTTTTGTATAAAATTAAACAGCATTTGTAGATGCCAGATGCTTGTGGGTAGTCCATTGTGAATTATTGCTGTTGACAGCCCCACCCACCCACATGGCTGGTCTTCAGTAAGGCAACGCATTAGGGTAAGATGGCCAATAAAATATTTATTACACATATCTCATTTCCATAGCAGGACTGTTTCTGTTGTTGTAGGTGTAATGAGAGGCCTGTGCCCCCCCCCCACTCAAGACTGGCCTAGATCAAGACCACTAGCCTGTCTGATTTGTCCTGATAAGGTCAATGTCTGTGTGGTAAACAACTTCAAATGGCTGGGACTGGTCAAGTGTGGTTGGGCATTTGGGCATTGTGACAATCTGCTAAGGCATGTGGGCTCAATAACACTGGGTGCAATCCCTCTAGAAAAGCAAATGGTGAATCAGTACATCAAGATTATTTATAAAGTATAATTTTGTTCTGTGTGTATAATAATTATATGAATATTTTATATAACATATATTAATAAAAAATTCCAACTGGAACATTGTTTTAAAACTTAGATTAAGATAGCATACTAAAAGTTCAGTATTTGGTGGCACAGTAAATTTTTTACAATTAACGTGTTGTCCTCAGGTGCTAGGTATTTCAAAATATACAATGCTCTGAAATGAATTGCTAAAAATCTCCCAAGATAATATCCATTACCAGGTAGATTGCAAGCAAACCTGTAGGATTATCTTCATCTGCTGTTTTGCCATTCATGCTCAAAAGGAGCTTGCTGTGCAAACTGGGGTGTATTGATTAGCAGCTGACTGTGCACAGCTAAAATATTTGCAAGAGTCACTCTTCAAACGTGTTTTCAACTGATGTTTTGCCATTCGCTGCCAACACAGACCTGTCAGTTACAGTGTAATACAAACAACCTTTTTCAGATGGCATTAAAACTGTAAAGTATAACTCCTAAGATCTTCAGATTTGAGTAAATCTGTTAGGGTTAGGGGTAAACTGTAGTTAGAGTTGGCATGTATGACTCTTTCCAGTGTCGATGAGTGGTGGTTATGTAGGTGGATTGTAGTGTAAACCGAATCACTCTCTCATTTCTCCATTTTACCTGCAAAAACATGTTTTAGACCAGCCAAAAGCAAAACATCATGTTTTGTGCTTGGCCACAAAAAGAAGAATTCAGACTATTCTGTCAGTGCAATAAATGGTATGCCTTTGAATCATTCATGTTCAGTTCTGCAATACAAAAACAACAGTTATTATTATTATCATCTTTATTTGGACTCAAGATCCACAATCAATATTATCAATATTTCTGCGTAGATGGTTTTGAACCACACACATTTCAACTGTTTATTATTCAAAGGTTAGTGTCAGTGGATTTTCCTGTTTTTCTGGACTACTGACTACCAACAAGCCTCTGGTAGATTACACCACAGGCTTTGGGTAGATAACACCACAGGCTTTGGGTAGATAGCACCACAGACTTGGGTATTAACATTAGTTTTTTTCTTTTAATTATATTAAATACAGATGTGTCACTAGTGTATTTAAAGAAGTGAATACTATTCAGTGATAACCTTATTTTAATGTAGGCCTCCATGTAATAAGTCAGATATAAAGGGAATGATTCTTATATGCTAGATTAAAGACTATACATTGCATATATATATATGTATGTATGTATGTATGTATGTATGTATGTATGTATGTATGTATGTATGTATGTATGTATGTATATATATATATATATATATATATATATATATATATATGTATATATATGTGTGTATATATATATATATATATATATATATATATATATATATATATATATATATATATATACAAATTATACACAATTAACTATCAACTTTGTTGTGTATTATTCATGAAATTATTCATGAAATGTTCTCTGACATTATGTTAATAATGATAATTGAAACATTTATTGTCTAATTTCCTATGCCATATGTATTGGTAAAAATTTAATGACTAATGCAAAAATATTAATCTGAAGTTCTCATGCATGCAACTACACTAAATGCCTAAATGCATGAAGCATCAACACAAGTCAGTTTGCACCTCCACGTCTACACCCTAAACGTAAACATCAAACCTAGCCAGAGATGATTGATTTGGCCACAGCAGATTTCCAGCAAAATTGCATCAGTGCTGAACTCTATGGATTATTACCTAGCTAGAGCGGCAAGAAATAGATTTTGAACAAAAACATGTTGATGCTGGGCAGAGACAGGTGCTGTTTGCTAAAGAAGATTATCAGATGTCAGGTGTGTGCTGCTTTGGTGTTTACTAAAATAGATTTTCACCAAGAATCCATGGATGTGGGTAGGAACAGGTTACTGGTCCCTTGCTGTGTTGTTCCCCCATGAGGTCCCTTGCCTTGTCTTTCTCTCAAGAGGTCCCTTGCTGTTCAGCCATGAGGTCCCTTGCTGAGTCTTTCCTCCATGTTGTGTTGTTCACAGCAGGTTGTGTGAAGGCTAGTGACAGTGGACCTGGGCCCAGTGATTCCTGATCCTATCAGTGGTCTTTGCAGATGTCATTTAGGCATTATAGGGGTAATCAGGCTGTATGGTGCATCTCAGTTACACTTTATGCAGTGGGATACTGCAGCAGTGGGTGAAGCTATTATTAAATGTCACCTGCATCAGTATTGTAACAACATTGACAGATATGATGCTCTAGTGACTAGAAAATTGGTGTCTTTTATTTTCTGAAAAGAAATTATTTGGTTGATGGTACTGTATGATCTTTCTTCGCAATCACTAATATTTTTATACTAATGAGCTCTACGAGATCTTTAATTGAATTTGGAAACATGTTGACATTGCGAGATGTGAAAAACACATATACCAGGTATTGCTGAAAGGCTAGTGTCAAGAAAGTTATATTATGTAAGACAAAGAAGTGGTTATCAGTGCAATGTCTTAAATGGCTCAATATAGTATTTGTCCTTTCCATGTAACCTTCAGCTAAACTGGTAGGCGGCTGTAAATATACAAAGTGTATACACATCTGCAACTTTTCACAGGCTACAAACTCTTGAATAATTGAGACAGACAATATCCGCATCAGTCATTGCTGCAGGTTCTGTTATTATTAGCAGTGAGATACGATAGCTTACTAATACAGCAAGAATTCTGCTACAGTATTGCTGGGATGTATACTTGTTACTTGACCAAGATAATTATGAAAGCAGCTAGATTACAATATATCTTTTTCAAGGTACAGTATTATTAGCATGCAAAATTATTGCAGATAAAATAACATACACATAGAATTGAATGATGACCTTGTCATAACAAGAAATCCATATGGCTGCTGTGTATTCAATATTTCAAGATCATTAACTTTCTGTGGTAGGAACAGTTTACGTAAAGAGTAGGTATACTAGACAATACCAACACCTAATAAAGACCTCTCTACTGATCCCAGCATGCTACCTCACATCTAAAACAGTGTGCTCTCACCAATTCTCAGTCAGACAAGTATAAACATAGTTCGAATTTTCAACTCATTCCGCAAATGTACCTTGTAGCAACTAAACATCATTTAACTTGAGGTCATTGTTACCTTAGACAGGAATCTCGCATGGCTTCATTTAACAAGACACTATATATTTTTCATACATAAATGGCATAGTTGCCTGCAGATGTCACAATGACTGGCAATTTTGACAAAATTTATGTTAATCTGCCATCAGCGTGGTATTAAATATCATTTGGTATAGAGTAACACATATTTTCTCTATTAAATATGCTGCTTTGACATTGTAAAATATTTAGCTGTTGTGGACAACAAGAACAGAGACAACATAACATGTTTGACAGTATCATAGTAAGGTTGGTTATGTCACTGGGAAGGTACAATATGTTTGGTGTGCTATTTAAATGACATATGGTATTGTGCTTCACATTGGTATTTCGACAGAACAACAATATGTTGAATGACGATTGTCAAGAAATGTAAGAATAGCACATACCTGTTTGCTTAAACACTACAAATGTTGGAATCATGCCACATTTGAAATATAGTCACACATACCTAGTCGCTACCATGATACATCGACTGGGACACCAAGGAGTACATGTATGTGAAATACCACATCCTAGCAAAGGAATTTGGTTAACCAAGGATATCTGTGAGATAGAGTGTCCCAACTCCTAGAGCAGTTTATCTTCAAGTGTCTTGTCACCTTAGTCAAATCTGGTCCATTTGGGATAAAAGAAAGATAGCATGCAACAAATTGGAAGAACTGAAAAAGTGTTTTTAGATACGACATACTAAAATTAAATAGTTTATTCTAACTGTTTTCAAGAAGAACAAATAAACAGAGCGAAATTCTATAAAAAAAACATGAAGAGAACAATGAGGGGAGGAACATAAATACTCAAATATACGTGGTCATGAACATCATTTTGTTCTCTGATAACATCAAAGTCAGTTTGCTAAGAGTTCTGATAAAAAAAATTTTATTATTAAATATCAAGTTGCATGACCTTATTTATTGAATTAATGGTTGACTATGAGACAAGATATGCATCCATGTTTTATTGAATATTCCGATTGTTCACAGTTAATTATGTTTAATCTTATGTCATAATGATTTCTTGAACCTGTTTCTTATTAGTTATGCTGCATGAGCCTTAACGAAAGGGATTCCTGAAAAGCTCAACAGATTTTGACTATAAAAAGAAAGAGCACAGTCTGAACATCATGCTTTCAGTGGAACTGTTGAAAATTATGATGTTTTTTATAAAACATTAAATAAATTTATATGAATATTCTGATTCTTCAAAATAATATGTGCATTTTTGAAGTTTTATTTCAATCAGTAATGTTTTGAAGTTGATATTATGTAATTTGTGCATTTGAAATAGTGAAATTGAATATCAAGTGTACGTTCATAACATTAACAGATGTACATCCATAACAGGAAAAATGTACATCCATAAAGACAGACATGAACCTGTAACCTAGTTACTAGCAGGAAATTAATTAATTTCTACTTTATTAGGAAGCTTAAAGACTGGTGTGCAGACACGTAGTTTTGTTATATTTTATGCATTCATACTTCACAGTTTTTGAAATGTTTGAAGCAACTTTAAAAAATAATTTTCTCTGAGTATGTCCAAAACGGAGCTATTCTTAAAACATTTCTCAAAAAAGAGTAAAGTTGGAGTGCTACCATTTGGTATGTTAGTAGTACTAGGTAGGTTACACATTATGCCCATTTAAAAATTCACCTATTCCAGAACTGAATTGCACGTCTTGACAAAGTCTCCAAAATTCTGTGAAATGTATGTCCATAACACCAAAATTGCCACCAATACTATTAACTTTGACATACCTTTTGGAAGGTTAGTAATTATAGTAAGAACATGACTGTCCATCCATCAGTCTGTGATTGTCCATCCACCTAACCGTGACTGTCCATCCACTAGACCATGACCATCCCTAGCTGAGATTGACTTGTTCTGTCTATGACTGTCCCTAGCTGAGATTGACTTCTTCTGACAATGACTGTCCATAGTTGAAATTTACTTGTTCAGACCATGACTGTGTCCAGTTGAGATTGACTTGTTCAGACTGTAACTGTCCTTGTTGATATTGACTTGTTCAGAATGTGAATGTCCCTGGCTGAGATTGACTTGTTAAGACCATTGACTGTCTGTAGCTGTGATTAACTCATTCAGACAATGACTGTCCCTTGCTGAGATTAACTTGTACATACCATGACTGTCCCTTACTGAGATTGTCATGTACAGGCCATGACTGTCCCTGGTTGAGATTGTCTAGTACAGGCCATGACTGTCCCTGGTTGAGATGTCAAGTACAGGCCATGACTGTCCCTGGTTGAAATTGTCTAGTACAGGCCATGACTGTGTCTGGTTGAGATTGTCTAGTACAGGCCATGACTGTCCCTGGTTGAGATTGTCTTGTACAAACTATGACTGTCCCTGGTTGAAATTGTCTCGTACAGGCCATGACTATCCCTGGTTGAGATTGTCTAGTACAGGCCATGACTGTCCCTGGTTGAGATTGTCTAATACAGGCCATGACTAACCTTAGTTGAGATTGTCTAGTACAGGCCATGACTATCCCTGGTTGAGATTGTCTAGTACAGGCCATGACTGTCCCTGGTTGAGATTGTCTTGTACAAACCATGACTATCCCTGGCTGAGATTGTCTTGCTGCCCCTGCTAGATGTGCACACACACGCATGCACGCACACATACACACACACATGCACACTATCTCTTGCATGTAAATGCATGCATGTAGCATCGTACACATAGAGATGTCCTTGTTGTGTACCTTAGGGAGTGACACTGGAACTCACTGCCCAAGGGATAAGTGGTGTACAGAGGGAATCTACATAATTATATTATGTAGTGATGATAATATACTGAACATTCTCCAACACAGGAAGTTATGCATTAGTGGTGGACTCTCTGTTGTGTAGAGTTTACACCAACAATTTCCGATAAATAATTTGTGTTATATAATGTAAAATGCTAATTGTGACCACTAATCCATGATGTGTACACTTAAGTACACAACAGCCATCAAGTGCATATGATGTCAGTGCTAAAGAATGGATGCAGCTATGGCCATGAAGTGACCTGACTTGTTGTGTAGATCCACTCTCCGACACTTCTGGCAATAGCAATGTTGTTGTTGACTGGCGTGGAATGTTGCAAACTTGCATTCAGCAATATATTCTCTGGCCTGTTTAGTGAAGTTGCCCTGCCCCAGCAGTTCCAACTAAAGCTTGTTTGAGAAGAGGGCATAAACAACCAAAAGACGACATTAACACTGAAACAACAAGTACAAGGTCTTAGTAAAAATAGGCAAGACTAGGTCATAAAATCACCCCACTCTCACCCAACTTTCAGCCCTGTAAATACATGACATTGTGTACTGCAAGAACTGTAACCCTAGATGCTTTAACCTGGCACTATTTGCTATATAGTCAGCTGCACTGAAGTGAATTTAACTTCCAGTCTCTGGTTTACATGTGTGACTGTGAATATGTATCTTCACATACATATTCACATCATGAAAGTTGTGATTTAGATTTAGTCACCTGTAGATGGAATATACTGGTGTATCTGAGTGATGACAGACACAGTGGATAGTGTGACATACAAAGTAAAGCCTACAACTGCAAGTGAGAATTGAAAGTTAGTTGTGAACATAACTTATAACTACATAATATACACGTATGTAACAAATGTATAATACCTTGATGTTAATCAACATCAGGTCATCAGTAGGCCATTATGGTTATTTGGTAAAGTACACACAGTGGGAGTGTCAAGCACGCACGCACACACGCACGCACACACACACGCACGAATGAATGATTGCTGTTTTCCAAGGCTGTTTATTGATTACTTATTCCACAATGTTGATGTACTAACTAAAAGTATACCAGTGGTAATTTTTTCGATGTCTCAGATTAAAAAGCAATTAGTTATTATTTGACTGCTTATATATTGTAGCTCTTCAGAACACCCCAAGGTCATGACAAAACAGTGACAATGACTTGTGGCAGTGTTGTGACTCTGTATGAACTTCACTAGAGCATTGACTGGTGTTTCGGTTGACGAAGTTGCTACATTTCACCAGTCACCTGTAGTTAAGAGTGGCTTTGTATGAACCAGGATCTGTAATGTAACAGTGTTACTGAGTGCCCCAGGGTACAGGCAGGGTGAAGGGTAAACAGGCACAGTATCTGTATACTGATCACCACATACTTGGTGGGTTTTTACTTGGTGGGTTTTGAATAGTGTGTATCAGCAGTTGTTTACCAGTATTGGCTAGAGTAGGAAACAGTTTTGCACACGTACATAGGTGATGCTCATAGCATGAAGCCCATCCTTTGCAGAGATGCAACAGATAGCCATATCTAGTGTATGCCCTACAGCCGCCTTGCGCTCACAGTGTCCTCAATGGTTTATCTGTACATCTGTCAAGCCACCCATAGAATCACCACTCTCTCTACATATACAACTACAAACTACACCCCTGACCCACTGAGCTCTTCACCCCTTCAGTGTAAAGTCATTGGAGCATGGAAACTTATTGATTGAAGACTGATTGGTCAGTCCACAGCTACATGTATGTGACTATTTTGGGTCTCAGCATCTTGGGCATGTGACCACTTTACCCCTGTATTGTTTACCCTAGACCATGACCCAAAAACGTAGTAGCGGGGTGTTGTTGTCCTGGATCACAGATCAGCATCAATAACTGCAGTTACCTAAACAGCAGAACTGCCCTGAATTCCTTCCTGTCACAGGCATTGTCAAATACACTGCCGATATATGGCAGTGAGCTGAGTTCTCTTCCTCATGATGGGTCCTCTCTATCTTGCTGTGTTCTATCAATCCCAGGCTCTATTCTTTTACTTAAGCTTCGTTCCCTCCCACAGGATCAGTTCTCTCCCTTCATTCAACCCCTTGGCCTGGGTTCTCCAATAGGCTTGGTCCTCTCACATGGGCTGGGTTTTCTCCCTTAAGCTTGGTACATGGGCTGGGTTCTCTCCCTTAAGCTCGGTTCTTTCCCATGTGCTGGGTTCTCTCCCTTGGGCTGGGCTCTCTCCCATGTGCTGAATTCTCTCCCATGGGCTGGGTTTTCTGCTTGTTCTAGAATCAGTAGGTGTAACATGGAAGGAACATGTGCAGCTAGGAGTTAAGATGGAAGGAACATGTGCAGCTAGGAGTTAAGATGGAAGGAACATGTGCAGCTAGGAGTTAAGATGAAGGAACATGTGCAGCTAGGAGTTAAGATGGAAGGAACATGTGCAGCTAGGAGTTAAGATGGAAGGAACATGTGCAGCTAGGAGTGAGTGAAGTGTAAAAGCCAGCCAAGATTTAGGAATCAGTTCAGCAGTCCACAACAAAAAGCAACTTGCCACTGGACCACCACCACCGCCGCCGCCGCCGCCGCCGCCGCCGCCACCAACAACAACAACAACAACAACAACAACATTGTTGGAACAGTGGCAACAGTTTGAAATCAACTGCATCTTTATATGAATGGCACAATGTTCATACAAAGTTGTGCAGCCAAAAAGCAGTTGAGATGCAGTGACATTTCTGTGCAGTTTTGTTTCATTGTACATCACAGTCTCATTTGTTTATGTGACAGGGTACTTTTTGCGCCATTGTGCACCATGTTTACAGAATGACGCAGTTGAAATGCAGGCGTGGTTCTTGGTCATCTGAAAAAATTAACAAGTAGGTTAGCCCATTTGATCCGAATGACACCAGTCATTTTCTGCACATGCTGGGGGGAAACCCTGGTATTAGTAAATACAAATGCCTATTGGGTGATTCAAATTTAATGATGCCAATATCTCATTTTTATTCAGAAACTCAAGTAAATTGAAATTGAGTAAATAAGTTGTTACGTTGTTGAATTGAATTATTGACAAGCCCAGAATATTGCTACTTGGACTAAGGGTACAAACTCCTTTGCCTAGATTCTTTCATGTGTGCTAAAACTCTACCAACAATTGCTAAGATGGTAATTCTCTGTGACACGTCTGTCGTCACACGTCTATCGTCATTGACAAGTTTTATATTTCTTGACAAGTATTTAGTAGCTGAGTGCTTGACCAGTGGCAATGTGCAACTGGAGGAAGAGTTGTGGTTGCAGGCTAGAATCACAGCATTAAGTCTGACTCATGGCTTGTATTGACTTGGAACAGGGGTCAGGTGTGACATCACCAAGTCTTGTGGGTCAGTGTGCTTGCAATGATCAACATTATTAAGCTATCAGTGTTCATTAACTGCTGCTCATTTGATTGCCTCCCTTCACTGTGTAGCTGCAATCTCACCAGGACAGCCAAACCAAATAATAGTAATAGGAATTTATATTCAGGGCCTGAATCCACATAGAATAAAATGTTCTTGGGCACTTTACATAAAATTGCGTAAATGATAGATACATTTTGTTAAATATTTAAGTAACTTCATTAAAAATTATTTGCAAGATGTTATTTTTTCACATTTATATGCTACATGTGAGTAGATTTAACATAACATTTTATTAAAAGTCTGTAGTTTAAGGAATTGAGCAAACGTTTGCAAACATGCAGCAGTCCGTGGAACGATAAGTCCTTTCGATTAACAAGGAATTTATGCCATGTTGTTTTGTTATGAATCCCCTGTTTTGGGTTCACACGCACTGAATAAATGATGCAGTAGTTCTAAAAGTAACTAACAAATCATAAACTGTTGTGGCTGGCTGTCTACAGCTGATGTCAGTATAATTGGCCATCTAATTGTATTACAGGCTATTGAAAGATGAATAGCTAACACTGTGCTCTCAAAGTATTTTGTTCTCTCAAGGCATTGTCTCAACAGACAGTCAAGACAACTGATCTGTATCAGTAGGGTGTCTCCATACAGATACTTCCTGACAGTAGTAGTCTCTCAATACAGATAGTCCCTGACAATAGGGTTATCTCAATACAGGTAGTCTGACAATAGTGGTCTCCCAAGACAGGGTGTCCCTGGTAGGTAATAGTAGGGCTAATGTAGCCAATATCAACAACTTTCAAGAAGCTACTGCAGTATAACTGGACTGTCCAGAATGTATTTATCCAGACTAGCCTCCACTCAGCCCTGAGGATGGTATTTCTAGTAGCTAGATGACCACATGTTAAATGTCAGATAAATGTGTAAGTGACAGCCAGACTGAGAACACCATGACAATGACCATTCAATGTCAACATTCTCTAGATGGTTTGTTTGGTGTCATGGACATCAGTATCACACACGCACGCACGCACGCACGCACGCACGCACGCATGCGCACACGCACGCACGCATGCGCACGCACACACCATATGACACTGTTATTGGCACCAATCCTGAAACTCTCAGTGGCACCTATCCTGACACTGTGTTAATGGCATCAATCCTGTGTTGGTGGCACCAGTCCTGACACTGTGTTAATGGCACCAGTCCTGACACTGTGTTAATGGCACCAATCCTGTGTTGGTGGCACCTGTCCTGACACTGTTAATGGCACCTGTCCTGACACTGTGTTAATGGCACCAGTCCTGACAATGTGTTAATGGCACCAATCCTGTGTTGGTGGAACCTGTCCTGACACTGTGTTAATGGAACCAATACTGATACTGTGTTAGCACTGCTGTGTGTGAGTGGGACAGCTGGGTAGAGACTAGAGTGTCAACAGCTGGGTAACAGGGCAGTCTCCACACTTGGCAGACCACAGCTGTCTGCTGCTGCAGCCTTGGATGTTTTTGTGGGGATCTACAAATGAGACTTTCTTACTAGGCTTTATCATGGTTCATTAATTATGCCCACCCACGAGAGTTAAACAGTATACTGAATTCATTGGATGACAAGTAAAGTAGTCAACTTTGTTATGTTGAATTACCACCATATTCCTGACAAACATATTATTTTATTGGAATTGTTTATGTGCAACAGATATGGCACCTGTTTGAAAGTGTTATCATCAGTGTTTGTTCCGTACATATTTACACTAGTGCTATTTTAGGTATGTTTTGAATAGCTCTAGAAATACTATCCAATGTGCATCAAATGAATGGCTACTTACTATGCACACTTACTAGGCAGTTGAAGCTGACCTGATTTGCCAGTGAACATATTTTTCTTATCTTCTGACTAGAACCTTATTGCAAGACAGTTGATAGCTGTGCTAGCATGGAGTACAGCACAGACAGACATTTATAAATGGGCTTATATAAACACAAGAAAAAGCTTTCAAATTAATGCACGGACAACACTATTACTGACAGCATGCATGCATAATAGTTTGTATTATGTAAATTAATTGATTGCCCCTATACATGTCTGTGACCCCCCACCCCTATAAGTGTATCTGTGACCCCCACCCCTATACATATGTCTGTGACCCCACCCCTATACATATGACCCTATACATATGGCTGTGACCCCCACCCCTATACATATGTCTGTGACCCCTCACCCCTATACATATGTTGCATGCAGCCTGAGTGGTTGAAACACTGATAGGCGACTCTACCATTCTCTTCTAGGAATCCGTTGCCATGTCAACCACAAAGCAGGTTTTGATTGAGTCACAATCTCAGGTGACAACTTCCCCAGCGGGCCTAGCGGAGGTGTACACACTGTGTCAGTGATGCTGAATTCCCACAGAGTTATTAATGGAATTACCCCTTATTCATTACAAGGGGTATGGAAATAAGCAGTTTTATGATTATGAAGTTTATCAAACTGTCAATCGGATGCTATTAGTCTGGATGCAGCCGTCAAGTCCTGGGTGGATAGCCATTGTACTCCAATACATCTCTGTCTATACAAACTGTTGTGAAACTGCATTGTTCGTGATACATCCATCTGGGTTAGGTAGCCAAAGGCTTATATCGTTAATTTCTTGGCATGGATGTGCTTGTTATCAAGTTGTTGGCATGGGTTGACAGTGGGGACATTAATACCAATTAACATTTCACTGCCTCTGTTCATTGCTGGGACATTGTCAAAAAAGTTATTTTCCATCACAGTGTCAACAGTTGGTTCCCGCACATCAATATCTTTGTCATCAATATGGACATCAGAATGGACATCAGCGTGGATATCAGCGTGAACATCAGCGTGGACGTCAACGTGAATGTCAGTATGGACATCAGTATGGATATCAACATGTGCATCAGTATGGACAGCTTCTGATATTGGAACAGTAACTAATTCATGGATTGCACCTCAACGATGTCACACAAATATTCACTAAAGTCAGTATTAGTAGCCATTCATTTGCAGGCCAAGATTGTCACACATTAGCTTGTGTAGATCATCAGTAACCTGACTCTAACCAGTCATGTCACGGCAAAACTATAACAAATATTGTGGACAAACAGCTTTGTGGAGTTACCGATGCACTAGGCCAACGCAGTTACCCTTTAACTCAGACTTGAACTAGCTTTCATCACAGTTCACCTCGCCCATCTGACTGTAAATAAACCTCATTGATTGTACCTGCCTTATTTAATGTTCATAGTAGTAGTAGTAGTAGCAATTAGCTATTATAGTGTAGCTGAGAACTTGCGCAGTCAAAACATGGGCTACATGTCAATGGCAATTGATGCAGAACTGGCACAGATATCACTATTTGCATGTTAATGATGTTTCATAATATTTGGCAAACAGATGTAACCAGATACACGAACGTGCGTCAGTCTTGCAATGTCACTGGAAAACACACTATCGTGTGACTTCATAGTAAGGCCTTCAGTTGCACCTAATTAGCCAAATGGGTGGAGCACAATTAGGTAGGATAAGATTTGATTAATAAATTTTTGATATCAATAAACAAAAGGAATGCATTGTCACTTGTTGATCACAGGAAGTATGCCTGACACTGATATCCTGTATTTGTTCATAAACAGTCATATTATATGCATATACGATACTTGTTAATTTCCATGATTAATTAATTGTGAGGCATTCCCATGAAATCAGTCAGATCTCGCAGATTCCAATTATGCTGTACGAGCAGATTAATGATAGGAGGTTGATAGTGATGATTTTGAGATTACGACGTAAACAGAATTACGAATACTTAATATTTAACAACAAGAAAACATTTTGTTGAAATTATGCTTGCAAATGTGTGTAAATGAGATTTTGTGTGAAGCTGTGAATTACGTGTTGGGTGATTGTGCAAAAACAATGGCCAAAATCGGACATTTTTGTGTGCTGGTATTTGGTCGATCGCCATCTTCCATGTATCGTCAGAAAGCTATGAATGTATGGTTTCCAAATATGGAACACATTTTGGGGGTAAATACATAACCAGCCAATCAGAACCACATTGAGACTGTACACAATGAGGACTTGTTGCAGCCACGTGACCGAATACACCTTTTTGATTGGACCATACTCACATCTGTTCCAAATATAGATTGTTTACTTTTGGAAGTTTTGTTGGTTACAAGGTTCTTTTGCCGTTAAACCATTAATTTATAGCAGTATTTGTCGTGTAAGTACATTTACTTGGAACGTAGGAGAATAGATAGTCATTGACAACCGGCAGCAGTGATGAACTTGTGTTAGCTCAGTTATTGAGCCGAAATTGGTCTAACAACTTCGCTTGGTCTCGTGGGCTGACACTGACAGATGATGCCGATGGCGACAACACTGCTTTGGATCGTTTCATTAATGAGTATATCTTGACAACTGGCGATGATCAGTATATAAACTTATTGCTTTTATCAATAACCATTTTTAATGTTTTACCAAATATAGATATCTTATTAAATAAAATTGTAGCCTATGGTTATGGATGAGTTGGAGTCATTGTTTTCCGTATTGCGATTATTATGTAATGCATGTTGGTACTTTGTTTTGATTGGTTTTCTTGGAAATTTTGAGACTTGTAGAATTGCTATGATTAATTTTCATGGAAATTTTGAAACTTGTCAATAAATTGAGTCTGTTAAGATATCATCAAGCATGCAATAACTCACAATCCAGTGGTAAAGTATGGTTGAGCCTAAAACCCTGTTTTCATGAGGCGACATTGTGTCGCCATGATATGGCAATTGTTACGTAATTAGAAAAGGTCAAGGCCAGTCTATGATGCCTGCCATGGATTTCGCAAGCAGTTTCCATTACTGTAACGAGCACATTTACAAAAGGCTATAGGGTTGACCGAGACATAATAAACCAGAAGGCTAAATAAGTCACATAAAATTATGTACAGTAGTGTGAGGTCGGTTCACTTTTAAAGTAGGGTCAGTTCTGTCACCACCTGCAATGTGATATGGTGGCTATGTACATCTTACATGGGGTGGTCTAGTGCTATCTGGTCACGTGCAATGGCATCGCCTCATGTAAACACAGCTTTAGTTACAGGATTGAGTAGCGAATGTCTAGATGACCTGTTTTGTACCTGCGATTATATGTGCCTATATCGCAATTGTTTTTCTTTTGATAGGAAAAAGGCTTTTAAACACAAATTTATGACATTGCACGAAATGTGCCAATTTTTTATTATCAAACTTACCTAGTATCCACAGCAAAATGCTAGGTTGTTTGTGCAACTTTTGTGTGTAGTTTTTGTGAAATGATTAAACAAACTATTAAATTACTTAAAACTGCCTCCTCAACAGATTTAACCTATCCGGTTCATTTACGTCCCAAAATGTAGTGTGTGAATAGTTTAAGTAATATCCGCAGTCAGTTTAATTAAAAAGCGCGTATTTTTATTCAAATCATCGAAGGAATTGAGTTTAACCGTTAGACCTGGTAAGGTTCAAAACAGTGGATATCCAAAACGGTAAACACTTTATGGGGTCAAGGCTGATCATGGGCGTGACTTCAATCTTCTTGCCGATCACATGACAAAGTTAGGAAATTTCACCAAGGGCAAAATTCATGAATTTTCAGTGTTTCCATTTTCACTTAAATAAATTCTGCATGCAGAATTAAATAAAGTAATAGTTTGTCTGATGATTTCACTAAAAGCTACATACAAAAGTTGCACAAACAAGCTAGCATGTTGTAGTGGATACTAGGTAGGTTTGAATTTTCACAAAATGAATTTGAAATTAGACGAGTAAAAAATCGAATTGAGGATGACCCTTTAATATTTAGTCAGACATTGATAATAAAGTCTGTGTTACACTGTGTAGATTCTAGATTCACTAGACTAGATTCAATAACATGTTACACTGTGTAGATTCTAGATTCACTAGACTAGATTCAATAACATGTTACACTGTGTAGATTCTAGATTCACTAGACTAGATTCAATAACATGTTACACTGTGTAGATTCTAGATTCACTAGACTAGATTCAATAACATGTTACACTGTGTAGATTCTAGATTCACTAGACTAGATTCAATAACATGTTACACTGTGTAGATTCTAGATTCACTAGACTAGATTCAATAACATGTTACACTGTGTAGATTCTAGATTCACTAGACTAGATTCAATAACATGTTACACTGTGTAGATTCTAGATTCACTAGACTAGATTCAATAACACGTTACACTGTGTAGATTCTAGATTCACTAGACTAGATTCAATAACACGTTACACTGTGTAGATTCTAGATTCACTAGACTAGATTCAATAACACGTTACACTGTGTAGATTCTAGATTCACTAGACTAGATTCAATAACACGTTACACTGTGTAGATTCTAGATTCACTAGACTAGATTCAATAACACGTTACACTGTGTAGATTCTAGATTCACTAGACTAGATTCAATAACATGTTACACTGTGTAGATTCTAGATTCACTAGACTAGATTCAATAACATGATACATGTTTTGCACATTTTGAGTGAACCTTGGCTCAGACAGTAAAACCAGCTTCCTTTCAGTTTTTATTTGTTAATTGTAGTTTTACGGTCATGCTATTGTAGTGTTGTCCATGTATTGAGTGTCTTCACTCTGCAGAGAGCAGTGAGTGATTGATGAAGCAGATCAGATGTCAAGTTAACTTGTGCAATGATAAAAAATGTTATTGACAGTTACCTGTATTAAAAGTTGGTAGGCTAATTCCCATATTCTTGAAAACAAGCTTTTCCTGAGTCACCTATCTACTTGCACTGAAGTTATGTAACATGTAACAAGTTAAGAATGTTTTATAACAAGGGTCCACTTGAAGAAAAAGTGACAACAAGGTGCTGGGCCAACAACCATGTATATTAACGACTTGTGGGACCTAGTTTCACTGACATCTCGTTGATTTATGTGAGACTGGCTGATTCTGCAGACTTATGTTTATAAATCTCAAGTCCCATAGCAACAAACTGTTGTCTTGTTTATGCCTGTTTATGCTAGCCTCTAGGAATGTACCAACACCAAGCAATGGCTAGGAGGCTGGTGTTGATAAAATTTAAGTATTTACAGTTGCCTAATGCCATGTTTTGCTCTACCTGTGCCCTCAGTCATTTCAGCTCATACAGACGTTTCCACCAATATGGGTAGATATTTGTTTTTAGCACCGTATTACAAAATAAAAAGCTGTAAATGTAAAAAAATATGCCTGTGCTAGTTTTGAGCTAAAATTAGTGTAGACGATGTCTTTCCTTATTGGTGCAAATAGGAAAACACAGCATTTCCAAAATTATCTAAATGTAATTTAAACTGTTTCTCTAGAGTTGTGAAATGTATAATACACACAACATATGGAAACAATAGGGTGATGAATGAATGTCAGACAATGTGACACACGTTGCCACAGCGAAGACTTGTCACTCAATTTAATCAGTGTTTTTTGCTGAAACAGCACACTGTTTGGGTACCCACAATGTGCAAATGAAGACAATGATTTAGCTACTATATTGCATGTCTGGGCCAGCCATTCTTCAATGATTTAGCTACTATATTGCATGTCTGGGCCAACCATTCTTCAATGCTGTTTTTCTCTTAATCTCATTGCTCTTTCTCTGGCTTTTTTATTTCATTATTCTCTGGCAGCCTTTCTTTTTGTTCTTTATTAGAATGTTTTCCTTCCATTTATCATGTTTGTCACAGCGTAATTGGAGAAGAAGACACATGCTCAGCCAACATTCATTCTGTTTCGCTTTCAGGTCCATCAGTTAACTAGTTGGATCACAGGATCACTTAATACGTATTTCAAGAATTGAAAACTAGTGGTGCCCCCTGCAGACAGAACACACCAGTAACACTTTCATTGTTCCATTCAGTTTATTCAGTTCATTTGTATACGTATTATGTGAATACAAGGAAAACAGTATCATATGACACATTGGACATTACTCTTCATATTTAGTTAATTCAGAAAGGTTAGCAGCCATCATGGTCAGGTTCAGTTACATGTGTTAATTACAATTACACAACGATCTTAAAAAACAATTACAATGCTTCATAAAATCTATTACAATTGCATCATTCATAAAATCAATTACTATTGCATCATTCATAAAATCAATTACAAGCTTAAAAAAGATTAGATTCAGATATAATTTATTCAGATCCATAGCAAACAAATCATACAATACAAACTCAACATACATTAACATAATATAACAATATATAAAAAAGTGGAATAAGACAATATCTACAGAGTACAATTATATATTATCAAAGTATAAATGAAAGTAAAATTATAAATTAATATTTAGTAAATTATAACTAACTATTATCTGATAGCTGCTATGGACCTGGGAGACTCCTATTAAGTCCAGATAGATCACTATCATGGGGTTGTCGAATTGTTAAATGTTATGCTAGATAAAGTACAAAATTATAAACATGTTGTTCAGACATTAATAACAACAATTCACTATTTATAATGTGCTATGTGCAAACCAGGAGGATTATATAAATTTTCCTGTGATTGGTGACATATATAACAATTAGGTAAAAAAGATTGTTCTTGATAATTACTTAGGTAATAAACCTTTACATAATGGATAAAGCAATATGAACTATGTTTATCTATCTTGCTTTTTATCAGATCAGAAGATCTATTAAAAAAAATTGGTATACTATGCCTCAAGCATCTTTTTTTGCAAATTCATGTCAAATTGTGTTTAAATGAATGTCGCTATATGTTTGTGTTTTATAATTGTGAATGGTGTGATTGGGCTGCAGTGGTAATTGCTGTAAATAAGCAGATAATTTGTTATGTGTAAATTTATAAAAAAAATTGTATTATTGAACTCATAGGATATCTTGAACCTTCAGTATGTTTAATTGCTTAAAAATTGGGTCTGTATGCGCATTATATTTACTTAGATTAAAAATTCTTATTGCTCTTTTTTGTAACTTGAAAATTCTGTCACATTTAAAGCTCCAAACTATGATGCCATAATTTATGTATGGTTGAATTAAAGTGTTACAAGAGGGTTAATTTGATGTGTTGGTAAAAAAAATTTTATTAAGAATTCTGGTTGTTTTAGAACATTTGTTGGCAGTTTTTTCTATATGTTTTTTCCAGTTTAAATTATCATCTATAATGATACCAAGACAATTTTAGTTGTTTACATTGTAAATAACTGTGACATCTATTTTAAGCACAGGGATATTTAAAGCTTTGTTGATCATTTTATACGGTATGTATTTTCACTTGTTTACATTAAAAGATAGCTTATTTATTTTTAACCATTCACTTTTTTTGGCTAATTCATTATTTATTAGGGTATCTACGTTCACTTCCTTAGTGGAAGTCTTAACCATTTCAGTACTACAGCCCGTATCTGCTGTGACCACTGAATACTGCATTCCCAGTGAATATGCAAGAAAATCGACTGCATCACTTCAAGTCAAGATTTCAGCAACAAAAATGCATTTTATGAACAGGAATATTGTATATATTCTGAAAGTACGATAATCAGCAATCCAAGATGGTCGCCACGATTTAAAAATTTTTGCAGTTGCTGAACGCAGTTGTATACCAATGTAGATATTTAATGTAAACTACTCATGTTGCTCATGCTACAGGAGTGTGTACTATGATATAAAATAAAATATCAAGTACATTTTGTGGAGTAAAAGAAAGTGAAAAGTTATATGACAGAAGTGTTTAATTGTATATTTGCTAACACATCCATCGGTACTGGAATGATTCCAATCAAACTTTGTATGTTGGCGGATTCACAGACACCTTTCCTTCTTGCAAAAATTATACTACGCATCATCCAGCATCGATAGTACAATGCGCAGCTCATCCTCAGCGTTTACACCGTCACTTTCATCATCACTGACGTCCGAGTAGCCACTGAAAATACTCCCGCTGTCAGTATCCATTTTGCCTCTGGCTCAGTCGCTAAGTTCGCCAACATTATCGTTGTTTCGATCGTCAACATCCGACAAAGATTCGTCACTAAAACTATAAAATAATCTGTCCAAAACATATGGCAGTAAATCAGCAATTGAAGTAATGCCATCCGCCATTACGGCTATAGCAGATTTTGATAATCCATTATTAAAAATCGCGAAAATCTCCGTAAAATGATATTGAGTGATAATCAACGATTGCCGCTACTGAACAGCTAATTAATTCGCCATAACAATCGTAAATAACAAGTGGCTCCGCGTAGTGGATAATTATGAGTAAAAGCGATTTAAATGATGAACGTAGCCAATGCTGGAATTCCGGCCTGTTGTACTATAGCGTCACACACCGCGAGGCCGGAATTCTGGCCTGTCGTACTGAAATGGTTAAATGACTGAAAGGTACTAAAGAGTGTGGTGTCATCAGCATACATAATAAAATTAAATTGTGTAGTTGCTTTTGGATTGTCATTGATGTGAATTAAAAAGAGAAGAGAGCCAAGGGTTGAACCTTGAGGTACACCAGTAGAAATTTGTGTTCAATAAGACACCATTGAAGTCAACGAATTCAGTCTGATTTGTTAGATTTTCGAATAGTTTTAAAGCTGTCTTTTTTATGCCATAATGGCTTAATTTGTTCAACAATATTTGATGATCTATGGTGTCAAAGGCTTTTGAAAAATCAAAGGATATACTGAATGGTGTATCATTATCTAAAGCGGTTATTGTTTTGTCTACGAGTTCCAAAGCAGCCAGTTCAGTTGAATGCTCAGTTCTAAAGCCATATTGACTCATACAAAATATTCTGTTGTTTGAAGTGTGCATAAAGTTGATTATGGATAACCTTTTCAATTATTTTGGAAATTACTGGTAGGAGTGATATAGGCCTATAATTAGTAAAAAGTTATTCTTCTTAACTTTTGAAAATAGGAATTACTTTAGCAATGTTAAATTATCTGGGAAAATTCCTGTATTTAATATTTGTTTTGTTATTAGAGTGATTGGTTTGATCAAAGGTAATTTGATATATTTTAACTGCTTAAAATATATTTTGTCAACTCCACTACTAGTTTTCAGGGGGAAACCATCTATTATTTTTATTATTGTCTCTTCATCAAGTTCCGTAAATTAGAACACGATAATTAAGTTCCTTTTCAAGTAATTATTAAAATTGTTATTACTCTCATTTCTAATTTTGCATGCTAAAGATGGGCCTATATTTGTGAAAAATGTGTTGAAATAATTTGTATTTCCATTTTATCAGTTATAACTGTTTCACCTTCTCTAAAAGAATTTTTGAAATTTTCTTTTGGGTTTTGGATAAGGTTTCCTGTTTTGTTTTCCATGTTTTCATTGTATCATTTTTGAATTTATTAAAGATGTGTATAATGCATCTGCTTTGCTGATCGGTAGTACTTTTCAAAATGTTGGTGTAAGACGTTAAGTTAATTTTGACGATGTACATGGATTTTATGTTAAAAAAAAGTGAAAAACAGATTAATAAAATTAATATGCACTGGTTTTTTTCTCACTTTTCGTTTCTTCTTTCGGAATCGATCTGCAGAAAACTTCCTCATGTTGTGAAGCCAGCAGATGTGAGCGTGGGTGCTAGTTACAATTACATATTGTAATACAGCTTCAAAAATGTAGTACAATGTTGCGCAAAGATCTCAGATCAGATTGTCAAACCAGTTTTATAAAGGGCATGCTTTCAGATAATTTTATATGCTGTACAGTTTCAACCACGAGGTGGGCCATAGATAATGTGAGTGTAGTAAATTCATATCAGGCCCATAGCCAAAGGCCATACTATTATATGAACGTATAAATTGCATGCCCTCACCACTAATAGCCTTTCCTGCCACTTCAGCCAACTACTGTTCACACGGCGGAAAGACAACTAAAAATTGATAATAAATTCTTTTTAACATTTTAACCAATTTTTATTCAGGTAAAATTTCTGACATGTTTGAATCACCTTCATTAGTGGCTATGCTGAATGTCAATACAGCCACTAATGAAGGTTTTTCAACTTGAAAAGAACTCATCAGATGACTTGTCTGTGCGCTCTTGCTCCTATTGTAAGGACTGTTTAGTTGGCACAATAGGAGTCACTAAGCCTGTACTACGACATCCAATCTTCAATGTGTTGGTTGTGGCCGATATACTGACTAAGGCTTTTATATGCTACACAGCTGCTGTGTGTGCAATGGGACTGTGTCCCACTAGACCTGTAGTGCCCAGTGCGGTGGTGCCATGATGCAATCTCTTAACCATTTCAATACTACAGCCCTGATCTGCATTGACCACTGAATTCTGCATTCCCAGTGAATATGCAAGAAAATCGACTACATCACTTCAAGTCAAGATTTCAGCAACAAAAATGCATTTTATGAATAGGAATATTATATATATTATATTCTGAAAGTACGATAATCAGCGAGTAAAATGAGCCATATCATTTTACATTTCATCGTCATGGTAACCAGCAATCCAAGATGGCAATGACAATGTACATATTTAATGTAAACTACTCATGTTGATCATTCTACAGGAGTGTACTATGATATAAAATACAATATAAAGTACATTTTGTGGAGTATGAGAAAGTGAAAAACAAGTTATATATTTTAAACATATATGACAGAAGTGTTCATTTGTATATTTGCTAACACATTCATTGCTACTGGACCGATTCCAATCAAACTTTGCATGTTGACGGATTCTCAGACACTTTTTTATTCTAACAAAAATGAAACTGCATCATCCAGCATTGATAGTACAGTGCGCAGCTCATGCTCGGCGTTTACACCGTCACATTCAACATCGCTGACGTCCGAGTAGCCATCAAAAATACTCCCGCTGTCTGTATCCGTTTTGCCTCCAGCTCAGTCGCCAACATCATTGTTGTTTCGATCGTCAGCATCCGACAAAGATTCGTCGCTAAAACTATCAAATAATCCGTCCAGAACATACGGCGGTTGTTGAAGTAAAGCTGTCCGCCATTGCGATCATAGCAGATTTTGATAATCCATCATTAAAAAACGCGAAAATCTCCGTAAAATGATATTGAACGATAATAAACGATTGCCGCTACCGAATAGCTAATTCATTCGCCATGATAGCTATATATAACAAGTCGCTCCACTTAGTGGATAATTATGAGTAAAAGCGATTTAAATGGTGAACGTAGCCAGTGCCGGTATACCGGCCTCTCGTACTGTAGCGTCACACACCGCGAGGCCGGTATACCGGCCTGTCGTACTGAAATGGTTAAGGAACCAGGGATTAACTGATTAACTGCGGATAACATCCATCTGCAATTTTTAACGTGGTTCCGTTGGTTGTTGGATTGTATTTCACAAGGTGATGGCACATATGCAGTAATGTTCTCATTGCCCGCTAGGTGGCACCACATACTTGATGTTAAATTTACACTTTGGGAAAGTCACAGCCTCGATGTGTGGACATTTTGTCGTGATGTTGTCGTACACCATCTAAGTTTCTTAGAACAGTGATTATTGTTGCTGACAGAAATAAACCGATTATAATTTGGCTTACTTTAAAATTGTTTATATTTTGTATAAGAAAAGGACATGTTCTACGTATTGAAGCAAACATTCTATGTATTGGGAATATTTTTGTTTAGAAGGATTTGGACCCTGTGCATGCTGACTGTGTCTACCATGTGGTTTTGTTTAAGTTCAGCTCCACTGCTCTCTTGTTTATAGTTGGTCTGTATAAAATGTGGCAGCCAGTCAGTCAACATTGGAGGAAGGGTGTGACTTTGTGATAGCATGGCTCCGTTGTAGTTATACCTTGTTAACTTGCTCTGGACATTGTAGCATTGGCTAGCAAGAAGCAGAAGCTGACTTGGAGCTTGTTTCACTCTTGACTAAGGAGCTCCCTGAGACCGACTAGGACTTTGTTTCACTCTGACCAAGGAGCTCCCTGAGATCAACTAAGACTTTGTTTCAATCTGACCAAGGAGCTCCCTGAGACCAACTAAGACTTTGTTTCACTCTGACTAAGGAGCTCCCTGAGACCGTCTAGGACTTTGTTTCAATCTGACCAAGGAGCTCCCTGAGACCAACTAAGACTATGTTTCAATCTGACTAAGGAGCTCCCTGAGACCAACTAAGACTTTGTTTCACTCTGACTAAGGAGCTCCCTGAGACCGACTAGGACTTTGTTTCAATCTGACCAAGGAGCTCCCTGAGACCAACTAAGACTATGTTTCAATCTGACCAAGGAGCTTGCTGTGCAGAGCTTAGTAATTAGGCCATTTTTATTCTCCACAATAAAATATTTTCACGGAGCGTCTTATGTATTAGTGAAAGGGATCTCTAGTTCATTGAAAAACCCCAGATGTAACATCAAGCATGTGTTTTTGTTTGGATCCTGTAAGCCTGTGATGTTCGTGATGATAATAATTATGATGTTTGCATTCTTGTTTATTTAAGCAGTGAGATAACTTAATTCATCAATTCATCACCCACACTGGTTAGATAGATGCTGTGCAAAAGACTGTTAACAGATTGGTAATAGCTGGTACATTAATAATATTATTATATTTTAGTGCAACACAATTGTTTTTTGCTAGAAGATATGCTGCCACGTTTAGGCACACATTCCTGTGACTTCCACGATGAATACCAGACATATAACTGTGCAGCTGTGCTGGAATTTGATGGCTGGTAATAGTTGTTTGGGTGTCGCTATGAAAGACAAGTAGGAAGCACATTATCTGAGCAGACACTACATGTGTTTATCCCGACAAGCCTATGATATCATGCTGCAGGTTGGGTTTTTACAGCAACTTTGTGAGGCAGGAGATAGTGGCGTGGTCGAATGACGAATGATGATGTGGCAGACCGAAAAAGTATGACTGTGAGGCAAGGTCAGAAAAAAAGCTGAGCCAGACGTTTATGACATGCTGAAAAATTGCAGTAGACAGTAGATGCTGAAATGTTGCAGTAGACAGTAGACGCTGAAATATTGCAGTAGACATTAGACGCTGAAATATTGCAGTAGACAGTAGATGCTGATATATTGTAGTAGACAGTAGACACTGAAATATTGCAGTAGACAGTAGATGCTGAAATATTGTAGTAGACAGTAGACGCTGAAATATTGCAGTAGACAGTAGATGCTGAAATATTGCAGTAGACAGTAGACGCTGAAATATTGCAGTAGACAGTAGATGCTGAAATATTGCAGTAGACAGTAGATGCTGAAATATTGCAGTAGACAGTAGATGCTGAAATATTGCAGTAGACAGTAGACGCTGAAATATTGCAGTAGACAGTAGACGCTGAAATATTGCAGTAGACAGTAGATGCTGAAATATTGCAGTAGACAGTAGATGTTGAAATATTGCAGTAGACAGTATTGTGTATAGGAGTTTGTTTTTGCTAAATAGGAAGTGTGAAACATAGAATTACACTCAGTCTGCTCTGTTTCACCCTCAGTGTGGTGATTATACTTGTCTCCCAGGGAGGTACTGCACCTTCATGTCTCTTTAGTACAGGTATTGCTTCCTGTTCCCACATAATTGCAGCTTGTACCACCTGCAAACATAACAAGTGTATCAGTTTCTGATGACCAAGGCCGTCTGGCTACTCGAAAATCTGGCATGACTTGTTCACATCAGATAAGGTCATAAACCATCAAAGTTTGTTTGAAAATGTATTGACAGATCGAATTGCTGCATATTAGTACATTTATGAGATATTCAAATGTTATAGAGAGTGAGTGAGCTAGACATATTTAACATGTTTGGTAAACTTGATTCTCTGCACAGTAATGTGGTTGCACTGGTGAGCCAACATGTCCTCCTGCATGCAACCTGCCAGGCATGCTCTTGTCCAACTCAGTCACTCTACATGCCCTGCCCCTAGTGTCCTCCTGCATGCAACCTGCCAGGCATGCTCTTGTCCAACTCAGTCACTCTCTACATGCCCTGCCCCTAGTCTTCTACTCTGCTGCCAAGTTACAAGACATGTTTTTGTTTTGTTTTAAGATGGTCATATGACCAGTATAAAATGTAATTAGAAAGGTGTTTGCTGTTGTAAATATGCCAACTTGTGTTCCAGATGTCTTGTTATCCTGGATTCTTCTGGCATGTGCTTAAATGTTTTTTTTATATTTTTTAGCAGGAAATTTGTTCCCCTTAATATGCATGAATTATCTGTATTGTCAATTTATGAAAACACTTATGGAGCTTTTGTCTAATGTCGCTTTGTTTATTTGTCTGCTGGGGGTCCTGTCCATTGAAGTGTTGGTTTTTTACATGGGAATGTTATAGTGTAATTTATGGTTGACAGCACCCATTGACAGACTTGACACCTCCATTTGACACCATGTTGACAGACTTCACACCTGGGTTGATGCTGTTAAAGCTGTCTCCATGAAAGTTCTTTGTCAACACATTGTCTCTGCAGCTCAGTAAATACTCAGTTCCATCTTTCTCCCCCATCATTCTTCCTATCCTAGAGAGTCCTACAGATCTGGTTGCTAGGCAAAAACAATTAAATTGTCTGATTTGACGAAAACTCAACAGCAGCCAGCAGGTGAGTGACATGACATGCAACAACTTATGCCATTGTGGTAAAATCTTAATCATTATTTTACTAAACAAATAATGACCTCTCCCCAACTGTCTGGTGATAGTGACATTTCAAAATGTCTGCCCCAGGGAGTTTTTTATATATTTTAAACCATTTGTTATTTGCAATATTTAAATAGCTTACAACCAATTACCTCTTCTTCTTCCGGGTACGAGTCAACCCTCTCTTCAAGGCTCATAGACTTGGTGTGTGTGCCCACGTGCTAAAGTGCTGTAAGTGAAAGTAATAAAATATTTGGAAGAAAGAGAAAAGATGATAGCTTGCGTGTAGAACTGCAATTTAAGGAGAGGAAAAGTTGATAGCGTGAAAAATGCAATATCAATTAATGTTGCAAGCTGGAGATCTTCTGTCTGAAAATCTCCAAACTTGACGCTGAGCTGCGTTGGCTGGCAGGTTATTCCAATTGGCTATTGTATGGGGAAAAAGCTATACTGGATGAATTGCGTAGTGATTAAGGGGAGTTGAAAAGCTTCAGAATGCGTGTGTCAAGATGGTCTCACCAGGGGTATAAGTTAGGGGAAGAGGTGGATGTCGGTTCTCCTTTGTTGGACACTGCGCCAGTGCAAGTGTTTGATCATATTCATAGTGGTGACACTTGCTTCACGGTTGTAGTTGTTAGAAACATACCGTGCTGCCTGTCTTTGGACCATCTCTATTTTGTTTTTATACGTTTGTGCGTAGGGGACCTTATGATAACTGTAGCAGATTTTATAGTTATATAATTAATGACAAATTAATATATATATATATATTGACCTATTTAGACTTTTGTTTCTCAAAGGTTAATCATCATCATCTATGTTGCAATGGTGATTGATGGGTTAACGTTGGTTTTATATACCACCAGGTAACTGTTGATGCTATCCTCTACTCAAGTTGGTCATATCTGATCTGCTTTGAGTCGCTGGCCATTCACCCATCTAGGTCCTTGATAAGTGACTTCTGCTCAACAAAGTAGAGCTTAATAAAAAACAACAGGGCTTGATTTCATCTTGTTGATTTGGCAAGAGGTGAGGTCTGTTGCTGCAGTCAACCAGCTGGCTGTCTACAGACAGGGGTTGTCAGGTGTCAGTGATCAACCATTGTAGGGTCCTGATGAACAAAGCCTCATCTGCCACTGACCCCAGGTACTGGGACAATGCAATCACCTTGTCTCTTGTCATCAGCTCAGCTAGTTTCTAAACTTTGTTAGGTCACTCAAAATTGTCAGGTGCACCTTGGCCATGCTAACAGGGAATGAACATTACTTGTTTGGCCATAGGTGATTATTTTTAGCAAGTAGATGGTTATTAAATATTATTATTATTATGGGGTGTTGTTGGTGGTGTTTGGCCAGCGGTGTTATGTTTACCAGTGGAATTTTGTGTGGCCAGTGTAGTTTTGTGTGGCCAGTGTATTTGTGTGTGGCCATTGTAGTTGTGTGTGGCAAGTGTAGTTGTGTGTGGCCAGTGTAGTTGTGTGTGGTAAGTGTAGTTGTGTGTGGCCAGTGTAGTTGTGTGTGGCCAGTGTCGTTGTGTGTGGCCAGTGTCGTTGTGTGTGGCCAGTGTAATTGTGTGTGGCAAGTGTAGATGTGTGTGGCCAGTGTAGTTGTGTGTGGCCAGTGTAGTTGTGTGTGGCAAGTGTAGTTGTGTGTGGCAAGTGTAGATGTGTGTGGCAAGTGTAGTTGTGTGTGGCAAGTGTAGTTGTGTGTGGCCAGTGTAGTTGTGTGTGGCCAGTGTAGTTGTGTGTGGCAAGTGTAGATGTGTGTGACCAGTGTAGTTGTGTGTGGCCAGTGTAGTTGTGTGCGGCCAGTGTAATTCTGTGTGGCCAGTGTAGTTGTGTGTGGCAAGTGTAGATGTATGTGGCCAGTGTAGTTGTGTGTGGCCAGTGTAGTTCTGTGTGGCCAGTGTAGTTCTGTGTGGCCAGTGTAGTTGTGTGTGGCAAGTGTAGTTCTGTGTGGCCAGTGTAGTTCTGTGTGGCCAGTGTAGTTCTGTGTGGCCAGTGTAGTTCTGTGTGGCCAGTGTAGTTCTGTGTGGCAAGTGTAGTTGTGTGTGGCAAGTGTAGATATGTGTGGCCAGTGTAGTTCTGTGTGGCCAGTGTAGTTCTGTGTAGCCAGTGTAGTTCTGTGTGGCCAGTGTAGTTGTGTGTGGCAAGTGTAGTTCTGTGTGGCCAGTGTAGTTCTGTGTAGCCAGTGTAGTTGTGTGTGGCAAGTGTAGATGTGTGTGGCCAGTGTAGTTCTGTGTGGCCAGTGTAGTTGTGTGTGGCAAGTGTAGTTCTGTGTGGCCAGTGTAGTTCTGTGTGGCCAGTGTAGTTCTGTGTAGCCAGTGTAGTTGTGTGTGGCAAGTGTAGATGTGTGTGGCCAGTGTAGTTCTGTGTGGCCAGTGTAGTTCTGTGTAGCCAGTGGGGAGATTAAGAGGAAAAGATCCGACAAGAGGACTCGTGCACTGCAGCAGAACACAATCACAATGAGTTTCTTAATTTCATATTTATGAAGCCCAAAAAAAACCAAAGTCGTGTTGCATGTGTTGCATAACTCATGTAATCAGCAGAGGCTGGCGCACTCTACCACCCAATGAATGGTCTAACCTCAGTTAGCTACACACAGCAAGACTTCATGATTGTAGCACTGACGGAATGTTACTGGAGCAGGCTACAGTTTCATCTTACACTAGATGGTACCACTTTTCAGGGGATTTTCCATTGTCCCACGCTAGATGGCACCACTATCATCCTTCGTAAACAATGTCTGTTAATGGGATATGGGTCCAAGAACCATTTCGGTCAACCAATCTTGATTACCACATGTTTAAAACTATTTATGATTCAAACGTGGGTTAGGAGTTAGGACAGTTTTTATTGTGCATCATGCTTCCGAAAAGAGAGATAACAACGGAGGCTGGTGCAATTCAGAGCACTAGTTAGACCGCAAAAAGTGCCCTAAGATGCAATATTTGATAAAAATGTATGTTCTCTGTGTACCTTAAATGAAGGGGTGTGATGGAAAAAATTTTGGGGATAAAAAAATGTGATAAGAATGACCTATAAAGCCATAATAATCTCAGGAAAGTTTATAAAGGGTTACCATTATTGGTTAAAAATTGGAGATGTATGCTTAATAGGGCATGTATGCTTAATAGGTAAAATATGGTATGCAGTTTGATTACAATGCAGTGTTATTATTTATTTAAGAATTTTACCAACAGGTCTCTTGAAAGAGGTATTTGTATGTAGTGTGTTTACATGGACTACTGTTGTAAATCTTTAAATAGGTATTTGTGTGCAGGTGTAGATTTCCTACCAAGGTGTTGTTCAGTCTCCAGAATCAATTGTTCCCTGGATATACTCACTGGATAAGATCATGATGTAATTTGGTATTTGGTCAAAGGTCATATTGTACTGTTAGGTAACAACCACGTTTACATTTCGGTAACAGCCACATTTACATAACAGCCACATTTACATATCAGTGAAAACCAAAGAGCTAGAGGTCACATATTTCAGTAAATCTTACAATAGACAAATAATATTAATCCATTTATGAGAGTCTTAACACCTCTGGGCTGTTTGTGAAATGGCCTTCCATCCAGTTCCACTGATAGACTGATCCATGTGATTCATAAATCTAGTGTCAATGACATGATCTGTTTCAGGCATTGCATGGAATCTGTATACATGTGTAGTATTTTTATGTATCCTCAACAGAGATAGTTGTATGTTTCCCTTTGAGTAGTGTCTCTGCAGACAGTAGATCTCTGTGCCAGGGTGTTGTTGTGGATGGATGCAGCCGCACTGATGTGGGCACAACTGTCATTAAGTCATGTACATTATCGCAGCCATTCATGCACTGAAATATGTGCGTGCTAGCCACTGACAAAAACTTGTTTTTCTCGCAGCAAAGAATGGTTGATGAGATTTGCCAGCAAGACAGCGTGCCCCCCCCGTGTCCTGTGTTAGATTGAAACAGCTTTTGTGCTTCCATTGTAGTAATTCTGGGCATATAATATATTGATAATTTCTGGAAAAACAGGTTAATTAAAGCGAAACAAAATTAATGGTTTTAGGCCTAAGCCCTTATAAGAGTTACAAAAACATAGCCATTTGTAACTACAATTAAGAATATCATGCCAGTGGTTTACTAGGAAAATCTTGTTGAACACGCAGCATCTTAATTTCATGGCCGCACCATGCTGTTAAATAACACTACGTCATGAGTGTGGTATTCTGGCAATATTCGCTCGCCAAATGAAAATATATTTGTATACACCTAGTCCCATACTTGCCAATAGGATATGGCCAGGCTATTTGCTTCCAAGCTCAACTTAAGTAACATATTTATATTACTAAATTAGTCCTCTTTCTGGCAAAATGTGTTTGTTTTTGTTTGAGACTTTGTGTTGATTTTGTGTATGCAGGTGTGAGATAACATTTTAGCACCCATGAAATATTTACCCTGGGGTGATGATTTCACTATGAGATTTTTACCCCCTCTATGAAATATCCACCCACCATTATTTTGTTATCATGATTTTTTCAAAATTGTGTCGAAGATTCTAAATTATATTGCTAATTGCAATTGCACTGGAGATGTGTTTATTTCACATGAAATATCACCAGGTCCTGGAGGGAGGATTTGGAGAGGGTGAAAATTTGATCTGACATGAAATAAACACCCCGTTGAACCAACCCGGCATTATTGTTGACTTGTGAACACTGTTTAGTGTTGTCTGATTATATAGGTGTTTTACATGTCTACATGTTTCAGAGTGTTAATATAAATAGCTATCTATATATAAAATTTAATTAAAATAAAAAAAAATTAAATTAAAAATCAAGTTTTTTATTTTAGAAAATCATGATTTTTTTCAACCCTGGTGTTGGGGGGGTGGGGGTGAATATTCTATTATGAGATTCTCACCCGGGGGTGAATGTATCATATGAAGTATTCACCCAGGGGTGAGGATTTAGGGAGATGAAAATTTGATCTTACACCGGCCTCTCTTAATAGGTCACTTGCAGTCTAGGTTAACCTGATTTCATAGAACTGAGCTTATCAGTCGTGCTGGTTAACATGTCAGCCCTCAGTCATTCAGAGAAATGACTGGAATCTCCCATGTTTAGAACACATTCTAAGTAAAACACTGGCATGATATTCTTGATTTTAGTTGCACGTTGTTATTTTAGTTGCACATGGTTAGTTTTATTATGTCTTTTAGGTGCATTGTTCCAAAACCATGACTTTTGTTTCGCTTTAATGGGGCAGGTATTACTATTAGTCAGAATACAAGTAATTGTACACTGTGCAACGACACTGCCTGTTTAACAGCGGTGTCTCATTGTTTCTTGTCATTTACTCATTATATTTCAATTTGAACCTGTAGTAACTCTATCTTGTTATGTTTTAGTAGCTTATGATTTATTTTAGAACATGGAAAGGGCTTCAATGTATTCAATCTGTTGATGCATATATAACATGACAACCATGACAGTGTTTACTTTGATATAACTGATATATTTAATGAACAACGAATGACTTTAGAAGAAATGCTAGCTTTGCAGCTGAATGATGGCAAATAATTTTTTTTCATTCCTGAGTAAAATAGAGAAAAATTTAGAAAAATAGTTGGTATTAATCATTTGCAAAGCTAGAGTTTTTCTGAATGCATTTCTTGTTATTTGATATCTTTCCCTTTTATCCAAGAAGCAAGTTGTTTGCACAGAATGATAAAACATTTATGGGAAAAAATGAACCTTTGCCATTTTGCCAGCTTGTGTGATTGTTAGTGTGTCAGATGTACATTATGGCCTGCTCATTTGTCCTTTGAGTGATCAAATGTGTGGTGAGATAGCTCAACATGCTGCAAGTAAACAAGAAACAAGGCCAAGCCTTGCATCAGCAGATAAGACCATGTTGCAGCAAAAACACTGTCTGAGATTTGGAGCTTGTGTCACGTGACATGTCATGTGACACGAGTCAAGGACAGGGCCAGGAAAATGAAACTACTATGTTGCAACATTGCAAGGAGCAAAATTCTCTTGATGACTTTGTTGTGAAATCAAACTGTTTAATTATTTTCACTGCAACAAAAACAGTTTCTGGTCAGTGTTTTTTTAAATGAGGGTCTCACATTTGTTTCTAATGTTGACCTCGTGTAGCAAGATCTGTTCTGTCAGGATTACTTGTCACCATTGATGTGGAAGTAGTTCTGCTTTGTGCATTTCCACTACTCCTTGCTGTCTTTATATGGGGTTACAAAGAACGTAGTAGGGCCAGAGTTCTCTCTCACAACAAATACCTCAGATTTATAGGTCCTATTTCTAAGAATAACAATATATAATCTATGTGTTGGATATAGCACTTCGTCAATGAGTGCTACTAACAATCTTTGCTTGTTATAGATTAAGACTTTGGACCCATATACATGAAGACCTATGAGCTTCCTAAGTCAGATCTATGGTATACATTTGTGTACACTTTACTAAAAAAAACTGAACTTTGTAAGCTTTTCTGAGAAAGTGTGCCTTTGTTCCTTGCAAGGGTGACAGGGTGCATCGACATATAAACTGTTGATGCAATCAACTATTTCTGCTGTACTTGCCAAGTCATACAAATGTAATGGCACGTCATAACATTGTGCAGTTATAGAAAACTGGGTGGATTAATACCAGTTTCCAGGAATTTGACTCTGCTTGTATCAAACTTATAAATATTGAGTAATATCTTTTGTGTTACCTTATCTCCGAGACTGAGCGATGTCAACGCGTACAATTAAAGTAGGATATGTTTTATCTATTGAATCTGTTATTATTATAATCTTGGCAGTACTACAACTTTTTAGTAGTTATGCTATCAGTGCTATGTAAATGGGGTATTTTATACGTCAAAACTTTTTTAAAAATTGACCAGAACTACCTTGATTTTGTGTTGATTGTGTACTTTTATCCATGGAGCACACTCCATAGAGATAGTTAAAGCTTGTCTAGTCTCAGACTCACTTCGAGAAAAACCAAACCTACCTAGTAACCACTACAACATGCTAGATCGTTAGTCCACATTTTTTATTTATTTTTGGTGAAATTGTTGGACAAACTAGAAGTTTAGTTTTGAAATGGCCAGTTAGTAATTCGGTCTGCATTCTCATCTCATAGTCACGTGATCGCCAAGAGGATTGAAGCCATTGGCCTTAACCCCGCTGTGTGCATAAACAATTGGAGCCTTCATAATTTTTTTGGCCTAAATTCTGATATTACACGATTATGATCCATCATGGATCGTCCACGCCAAGGACGCCCTTTGACATACGACACACAGTCAGCGAAAAAGTACGAAACTAACCAAACAGAAAGAGTTGCCGAATACGAAGGTGTATTTGGAAGAGTTTCTTGAACTATGTCTACATCTGTGGACTAATCATCTAATGCCATGGAGCAAAACCAGAAAAACTACTGCAGCCAAGAATGATGTGGCGTTCGCAAAGATTCTGCTTGACAGGTTCGTAAATTCTAATTATTCAAACACTACCTAGCATAAGTGTGCCTCGCTCACGTATATTTAGTCCTATTACTTTTATTGAAATTACGTTATGTGTGCATCTGTCCTGTAATCTTGCATATATGTGGCCCTTATAACAGGCTTATTATTAAGGTTACCACGCGACTCTGGGCGATAATGGGGCACGCTGGTGCATTTCGCAGCACTATTTTGACTGCTCTTGCAGGTGTTTGGTGGCATGAAACATCTGGCTTCATTCATTGTTGTAGTATCATAAACTGGAGCAAACAGTATAACCAATACTGATTTACAGATAGAAATTTGTCAACTGTCGAGCTGCCATTTATGGCAAAGAAACTGCAGACATTCAATTGAATTGAGATAGCCTTTCCTATACATTGTATCTTTCTATGAAAGGTACTGTATTCTGCATGTTTCACGATTCGCGAATACTGCATTTTCTGATTGAGGGTTGCTGGATGTGAGAAAATTGCTAATTATACAATTTTACAAAACATGCAAGTTACTATAATTACATTATATGGCTTGCGTATTTTAAGCTAAGGCACATTTTTATTCAATTATTCATAACCAGATACAGGTAGTATATTATTATTAATTCTTGCTGCTATTATTACTACTACATTAATCTGAGTGTATTACTACTATCATATAATATATTACTGTTACTGGGACATTATCACTGTCTGTATATCATACAACTACCGAGACATTTGTTTAGGTGATAGACGCAATGACAGTCCGGGCTATTGTGCCCAGTACAGCTCATACACGGTTATAGACTGCAACTCCCATAGCATCATTTCTACAGTAGCTGTAGACAAAAGGGAGGTCAACCTGAAGTCTGCCAACATGGAGTGGCTGGTTCTGGAGAGAAGTTTGACCCTCCTAGAAAGTAATCTCCAGATTTCTGAGCTGTTGACAGATGGTAACATTCAAATTGCTGCCTTCACAAGTGAGTCATATTAGTTGTTTAGAAAGTAGAATGCTACAACCTCTGTATGCAATGTTCTATTATGATGTTTGAGATATATATATATATATATATATATATATATATATATATATATATATATATATATATATATATATATTTATAAATACTCTGTAAATAGGGATTATGCAATAATATGCTTATGTATCATTGGCACTCCGCAAATGAGGAGCAGGCATGGTGTGGCTAGTTTAAAAAGAAAGAAAGATGTTTGTATCTCTACGGTGTTTAGTACATGCTCACTCAATCTCAATAGCATGAGTGTTCACATAATTATTTGTGTATATGTTTACATATATGTATACATATAACATGTATATCTGTGTGTGTGTGTGTGTGTGTGTGTGTGTGTGTGTGTGTGTGTGTGTGTGTGTGTGTGTGTGTGTGTGTGTGCATGCATGCGTGCCTGTGTGCGTGCATGCATTTAACTGGTAAACATTGTCAATTCAGGTGAAAAATAAATAATATTTTATTGAAACTTTCTGTTATGATACAAGTGACTAGACAATAACAACATGTACTTAAGAATTACAAGCACAACAAACAAACTGAAAATGTGATATAAATTATTGTAAAAAATGAAAACCAGTGAATGATAATATAAAAAGATACATCGCTTGAAAAAATAAACAATTTAAACTAGCAAAAACTAGTCAGTTTACAACGACATCACATATATAATGACATCACATATATAATGACATCAAATATATAATGACAGTTGTTAAGTTTGATCAGGAGTAAAACTTTATGTAATATTGACTGTTGAAAGAATGTGTCCTCATACTTATCTGTAAAACCATTAATCATGCCAGAGCCGTGATACAAGTTTCAGTTTGTCTGCTTTGTAGGTACAATAGGATGTACAGTAAGAAGTCAGCCAATTGGTATGCAGTAGGAATGAAGAAGCCTGTGTCAGTGAAGCCAGTCAACTGACTATACTTGGAACACAGTAGTACTCAGAACCAGTCCTGAATCTGCCAGACAATGCATCTGGGGATAAACCTCCCAATTTTTATGCCCAGCCTATCATGACACCACAGAACAAACTGCATATAAGCAGCGTGCCATGTTTCAGATTTCTATAAGGACAAACCTGTTTTCCAAAAAACAATCAGGCTTAGTCAATACTACAGATTGGTTGCATTTCTGCAAATCTATACAGAGCATACCGGTGACGTGGTCTTTGTCATATCCACCTCAACACATGTTTGACATTTTAAGATGCTGCTTCAAGTTTCAATGACTGTTGTAATGCCCATTGTATATGTTATTATATGTGTCATAGTTATTGCAAATAATTGTTGTGATATAGTGTATTATGTATAGTGTATTGTAATTGTATAGTGGGTGATTGTGTCTGTTGGCATCTGTCTGCACTGTCCACAGCTGGTCTGGTTTGGGACTATCTTTGTACAGCTGGTGGGGAGGGCTCTGCCAATGATTCCCTCTTGTCAAACACAATACTCGGGTTTTCTTGTAAAATGTACTCGGAGTCGTCTAATGGAGACCTCATCGAGTTGTACTGTTTTCTGTATAACACAGTGGATAGAGGTATTTAATTAAATTATATATTGCTTTACTACAATTATTTTGAAGCTCGTATAATGCACACACAAGGAGCAGTATTGAGCACAGAAATATAGTAATTTTTCTACCATAGCACCAAATAACACTGAATAAGTTTTTTACCAGTATTGTACAGGTCGCCAAAACAAATTCACTGACAGTTCTTTGTTATATTATACACTTCAGGTATAGATGAATTAACTGTCTGGAGATGAATTTCTTTGGGAAAGAAATTTTTTGAAAAACGTTTCCTGTATCACAGCATGGATTGTTTGTTGAAGCTGCCTCCATCAAATAAGTCAACCTAGTTTTTCTATTCTCGGAGATGTTATTATTATAATGTCATGTTTGTGTGTGAAACCAAATTGAAGTGTGCACAATAAATATTTGTAATAGATTATGTGTTTAAATATTGCATGTGAAATTACCTGGGTCGATAGCATGCAGCCCTCCCGCAAGTTGCATATTGTAGCTGTATCTGCCTGGCTCATCTGACCACCTCTATCCCTACCATGTCGCTGACTGTCCCCTCTCATACATGGAGTGTGTGGTAGCATCTGTTAAGATCAAAACATGTAAAATGTCATCTTTCTCAACTTAATGTGAGACATTACCACATCAAACATTTTGGCTTTGTGCATGAAAACAAAATGCACTTCCTAAACTGTAAATACAATGCACAACAGCCACATGTTCTGGTGAATGCACTACTACTAGCAGACCAGTGTCAATTCATAGGAATCTTGGGTTGTCATAAAATTTATTTGGCATTGTTTAAATATGCCTAAAATCAACACCATTCAACACTAATAATAAACATCTTGGTCGTCATAAAATATATTTGGCATAATTTAAATATGCCTAAAATCAGCACCATTCAACACTAATAATAAACAAAAACAGTCATGTTTACTGGTAATAAATAAGGGGCTCAGTAAGGCGCTAGGCATAGGCTGTTATAGGGAAACCAACTTTTTTCAGTCGTCATTTCTTCACATGACTTCACCTATTTATTTACATGTATAGCAAACAGCTTTTATCAAAGCAGTCGAGTGTATAGGGTATCGGTCGATTGTACGGGTATTGATCGAGTGTAGGGTTATCGGTCGAGTGTAGGGGTGTCGGTCATGTGTGGGGGTATCCAAGTGTAGGCGTTGGCAATGATAAATAATGTGGCACTTCCAGTTGTCTGTGACAGTGCCGTATGTACGCGTAACTGCCACTATAACTGCCTACGTAGTCGTTGTTGAATGAATAAAACGCAACTATAATAAGACTGCGTTCGTTGTTGCCAAATGAAACGGTTCAAAAATACGTACCTTCATTTAGTACAAATAACGCTTGGAGTATTGACTTGAATGAATCATGCACGGTCACATGAGCTCCTCTATTTATATGGGCAGACTTTCCATGATCTCGTGAAAAACACGTGACCAACAAGTTCACATGTTGAAGGCTAAATGTCAACCCAGCTATTGCATATGGCATGTTACACGATCTAACGCTCAAAGCAGGGTTGACTGAATTACATTAATTTTGTACTTGAGTAAAAGTAAAAGTAATTCACCTAAAAACTACTTGAGTAAAAGTAACATTACTTTGTAAAAAAAAGTACTTCAGTAAAAAGTAAAACTACTTTTTAAAAGTACTTGAAGTAAAAGTACAAAATAATCACAAAATCATGAGTAATATTATATAAATTACACAACTTGCATCTGACAACTGTTTTGCAACCACTCTGCCTATAACAACGTGCTCCTAGACAGCCTTAGCTGGTCAATCGGTCTACCACCATTGAACACGGTGCTCACTTGGATGCTTGGAAAATTACATTATCTTTAATGAGAGCTTACAACTTAAAATAATTTCAGTTCAATACAAAACGTAATTAATGATCAGGCACAATCTGTCTTTTTATCAACCTGTTCCACTGGGGTATGGGAGGAGCTAGATTGTACAACAGGATGGTAGTAGGTACTATGTAGAGGGTCAGTCCAGTACTAGTAGTAGCCTCTGAGGGAAACTGGTCAGAGGTAATACAACCTAGCACTGCCCATAGTAAAATTAACAAAGACTTGAAGCTGATGAAGCCATCTGGCTTGTGAACCCCCCCCACGGCCACCTTCTTATGTCTTCCCAGACATGTCTTATCAGCTCACACAAACATTGAAACAACAGGCTTTAGTAGTTAGCTGTGTTGGTTACCTGGTACAAGGGGGCTAGAATTTATCAGAAAACAGACCAGTGCAACAGAGGAATGCTGTTGCTAATTGCAATTAAAAGTGACCTGATTTATGGGTCAGCTTGAAAAAGCCATTGCTAAGAAAAGATGCTGCCAGATGGCAGAGTATCAATTCTTTGCTGTTTAGTTCTGTAGAGTAATCATTATGAATTTATTAAACATCTCAATATGAATTTATTTGTGAAAATAAAATACTGTTTAATGCTGATGTAAGCCGGTAAGGCCGTTGCTGACAATACCAATGGGCGAAAATCGGTTCTCGTTCTCGATCCACGATGCGCGTTCGCTCACGAATATCAGAATTGTGTCAGTGTATGGGGATTATCAATACATTGTCGAAATTGCAAATTTTAATATTTATAATACGTATTGGAAACTTACTGATTAATAGTTTATATGGTGCAACGGAGACATTTGCATCGTTGTTTGAGATGGCGTTCAAGCGTTGTGTGCCAGTATTTGGCAGACTTCATTCACTGATGTAGATATAAAACAAGTTGTGTCGATTTCCCGAAGAGAGGTATGCATGCAAATATGGTCGCGAACTGGCATGCGATTGAATGATATTAATAGCTTTTGGCCTGGTGACTATGAACAGTTTTTGAAATGTCGTTGACGGTGGAGCACCACCGGCAGCAGCGGTTTTGCCAAAAAATGTAACGAAAATATATTGCGAAGTAAATAAAAGTAACATAGTAAAAAGTTGTGTTAGTTTAGATAAAACTACTTCGTTACAAGTAAAAGTATTTAGTAAAAATTTTACTTTGTTACATGCCAATTACTTGAAATAACTACTCAAGTATTGTAACAAAGTACTTTTACTTCATTACATGCCAACCCTGGGCCTCAAAGTATGTGCTTTCATCGATTTCAACAGAAATGCACACTTTTTTATTAACCCGACTGCAGATATCACTTAAACTAGTTACACACTACACATTGGGACATAAAAGAACCAGATTCGCGATGGGCTGAACTTTTGATTAAGCAGCTTTCAGTTAACTTTTTTTGGAAGATAGTGACTTGGAATTGTATTCCTAGACATGAAAGTTCAAATTTACCCCACTCAGGTAGGACAAAAATGTGACATGGAAAAACATCATGTCTAGATGTAAATTATCACTAGGTTTACGTTCTATTCAAATGATTAACATCACTAAACAAACACAATAATAATATTTGCTTATTACAATGATAATGAATGGTAAGTACAATCATTATTCATGGCAATATCTTTGTGAAGAGAAATTATCTTTCTTTTATTATTTCTATATCATTGACTCTAGTGCATATGATATTAAGAGATGACTGACACATCATCAACTGTATTGTTTAACCCCTATGTCATAACATGAGTCCCACTGGTATGTAAAGGCCTACATGTCAATATAATGTCTCATCCCTTCTGTCCACCAAAGCTAGCATGTAATGTGACATCAAGTGTAAACTGGTCACTGGCACAGTTCAACTGTTATTGGTAGTGGCGGCAGGCTTGGCATCATATGCACAAATACAGGTGCAGATTTTGTTGTGTTTTTATGGCATACTTCTGCGAAGTAACAAATGCCAGCCATTTGAGTTGTTTACTCACTTAGAATGTCAGACGTGCATACAGACAGTAATAACATCACACACTGATTCAGGTGATATTCGATTAGTTTTGCGAAAAGAATCTTTCAATCTGCCTCATGATGTACCATGTCCATGTCAAATCCGTCCTTGCTATTACATTTGTTTCCCATTAGATAAAATCACCATATCTGACATACTGGTGACTTAGGCACTAAATCACTGTATTCAGTATACATTCCAGCAAAATGAAAACAGGCTGTGCAGACAATGTGGTCTAGCAGATGACATGCTGTAGTAGGACTCTTCTGTGTAGTGGAGGTAGGATTGCAAGTGTCTCCTGTTGGGGCAGCTCGGTGCACAGCCAGGCCTACTACTGCTAGCACAATCCAAGTGACACAACGTTCTTGAAATGAACAGATTGTTTGTGTATCGTGGCACAAGTCCTGGATGTAGCAGTACAACACCACCTGTTGGCAGTATAGCGCTACCTGTTGGTAGTACTGTAAACCCAATGTATTTAAAAGGGTGAGGTTGTGTGAGATTACAGTTAAAAAGATGAGGTTATGTGAGGTTACAGCTAAAAGGATGAGGTTGTGTGAGGTTACAGTTAAAAGGATGAGGTGGTGTGAGGTTATAGTTAAAATGTTGAGGTTGTGTGAGGTTACAGTTACAAGAGAGTAAATGAAGTTACATAACTATAAGATGCTCTATCTTATACAATTCAGCGGGATGAATCGGCACGGTGGGGCCGATAACTTGCGCAACTGAATCAGCAGCGAACATTTTGAATCGGCAGCCACCAATAAAAAGGCCTTAATTTCTAATACTGTGTTTGTTGTGCATAATTGTGACATGACTGATCTGTGCTGTTCTCTCAGAGACATCACATTGTACTTGGAGAACCGCAGCACGGTTGCACATCCTTGCTACTGTACTTGACCTCACCATGCACATTATTATCTGAATTTGTAGACCAGCATAGTGATCATACTAGTATGTGACAGGACTAGCTAGCTAACATGGACACTAGTGATTAGTTGCCTCCAACCAAATGGGTGGTCCTCTTTTCTACCTTCCTATCTGGATTCCTTAAGTATCTGCTTGTATACAGCTTTGCCATAAGCTTACTTGTCTAAGGATCTTCTAGCCCAGCAGAGGCTTCTCTCCAAGATTTGTCTCCTAGTTGTCCAGTGATGTAGATTACGCTGTATTGAGTTGCCTCATGAATGAGAATTTGAGAATACATTTTCACATGCATTTATATCTTTTATGGGTGTGTAAAATGCCTATGTGAAGCAGCTTGGCTGTCATGCACTGTCATTGTACTTGGCTGTCATGCACTGTCACTGTACTTGGATGTCATGCACTGTCATTGTACTTGGATGTCATGCACTGTCATTGTACTTGGCTGTCATGCACTGTCATTGTACTTGGCTGTCATGCACTGTCACTGTACTTGGATGTCATGCACTATCATTGTACTTGGCTGTCATGCACTGTCATTGTACTTGGATGTCATGCACTGTCATTGTACTTGGATGTCATGCACTGTCACTGTACTTGGCTGTCATGCGCTGTCACTGTACTTGGATGTTATGAACTGTCATTGTACTTGGTTGTCATGCACTGTCATTGTACTTGGCTGTCATGCACTGTCGTTGTACTTGGTTGTCATGCACTCTCATTGTACTTGGCTGTCATGCACTGTCATTGTACATGGCTGTCATGCACTGTCACTGTAAGTATACTTGTAGCACTTACCAACATTATGTCAAGCATAATATTGCAATCGCGACTTTCCTCACATGTTGGTTAACAGTTAGTAGCAAGACAACCCAGTGGCAATTGATAGTTTAATCAGCAATTCTATAACTTAGTGACACCAAACAGGATATAAAACACTTCTAATAAACAACAAGATCAATCTCTGCTGATTCAATTTCACTCGGCTAAGTCTGTCTCCTAAAAAACAACAGTGTCAGCCTTATACCCTTAATGCAGCCTTATACCCTTAATGCAGCAAGACGAAGAACTTGATGCGTTAGTTAGCAGAATCTAGTCTGAAGACTGACACCATGTCTAACTACCCGGTAGTCCACTTGGAAGTTGTGTGTGACTTTGATTAGATCCAGTGAAAACAACAAGTCATGAGTGATTCGCCAGGCAACGCTCCAGCTCAATCTATTTTGCATTCACGGAAGCCTGTATCAATTGGCAAAAAGTGACCACATCGATCAGTCTGGCAAAAAGTCAATGACACCGTCTATGTAACTAAAAAAAAAATTTTCCGTCTATAAGGCAACACCAATTTTAAGATTTGTATTACAGACCCACTGGCGTTGTTTTGGCCAGATGGAAATAAAATAAAACTACAAACTTTTATTTCTGAATGAAATGAAATGCTGGGCCACAATTTTTTCCATGTAGGATCGCATTTGTTCACTTCGTGCAAGTTGTGAGCTAGTAAACACGACACAACAGTCGCTGACATCAAACATTAGTTCATATCACCATACGCTGCAACTTAAATTCCTTTCCACTTCTATTGCAAGTAATAATACAAAAAATGACATATCTGTAGAAATATATCAGAACTACTCTTTGTGCATGTTTGGTACAGACATATGTTACAGAACTTGTGGTTGTCGACCTACATGTGCGTTAGTTTCACCGATGTTGTCCATTTAACCAGGCACCTCATGCAAATCTGACCAAGACATAAAAATGTGCATTTGGGCTGAATGAAATGTGTTGTTTGCCTTGTTAATGTTAATCAAGTTAAAGCAAAATAAAAGTCATGGTTTTGGGGCTATGCACCTAAGAGATATAATAAAATCTAACTGCGTGCAACTAAAATAAAAAATATCAATGGTTGACTCAAAATGTGTTCTAAAAGTGGACGATTCCGGTCATTTCTCTGAATGACCGAGGGCTGACATGTTAACCAGCGCGACTGATAAGCGTATGCGCAGTTCTATGAAATTGGGGTAACCTAGACTACAAGTGACATGTTAAGGGAAGCCGGCATACACAGAACCAACACAAAGTTTCAAACAAAAATGTTACTTTGCTAGAAAGAGGATTCGTTTGGTAAACATGGCCAAGGCAGTCTCAAAGCAAACATGTTACCTTAAACATATGTTACCTAAGTTGAGTTTAGATGCAATTAGCATGGCCATATCCTATTGGCAAGTATAGGAACAGATATTTACAAATATATTTTCATTTAGCTAGTGAATATTGTCAGAATACCAAACTAGTGACATGGGTTATCAAACAGTATGGTGTGGCCCATGAAATTAAGATGCTGTTTGTTCAACAAGGGTTTCCTAGTAAACCACTGGTGTGATATTCTTAGTTGTAGTTACAAATGGTTATGTTTTAGTAATTATTATAGGTACATAGGCTGAATACCATGACTTTTGTTTCCCTTTAACACTGCATGTAGATAAAAAAAATACCAATGCATTTTTACATAGCTTTTTGCATGATCTTGTTTAACCCTGAAATTTGATTCCAAAACTAGAATCATAAAATTTCTAAAATTTTTGCTGTGTAACCCCAAATTATCTATTTAAAACTTTCAAGATATCTTCTTTACGATGGAATATATATATATTGAAGATGAAAAATAAGTAGCAAAAAATTTGACCTGCATAACACATGGTTCACTGACTCACTGACTCAATGACTCCCTGGCTCACTGACTCCCTGGCTCACTGACTCCCTGGCTCACTGACTCACTGACTCCCTGGCTCACTGACTCCCTGGCTCACTAACTCCCTGGCTCACTGACTCCCTGGCTCGCTGACTCAATGACTCACTGACTCCCTGGCTCACTGATTCCCTGGCTCACTGACTACCTGACTCCCTGGCTCACTGGCTCCTTGACTCACTGGCTCATCGCTTCTTCTTTAACCATTGCAGTAGGACAGGCCGGTATGCCGGCCTTGCAGTGTGTGATGCTACAGTACAACAGGCCGGTATACTGGCATTGGCCATGTTCACCATTTAAATCGCTTTTACTCATAATTATTCACTAAGTGGAGCCACTTGTTATATATGGTTGTCATGGCGAATGAATTAGCTATTCGGTAGCGGCAATCGTTTATTATCGCTCAATATAATTTTACAGAGATTTTCACGTTTTTAATGACGGATTATAAAAATCTGCTATGGCCGCAATGGCGGACGGCATTACTTCAACTGACGATTTACCGCCGTATGTTTTGGACTATTTGTTTTGGATTATTTGATAGTTTTAGCGACAAATCTTTGTCAGATGTTGACGATCAAAACAACAATGATGTTGGCGAACTTAGCGACTGAGCTGGAGGCAAAACGGATACTGACAGAGGGAGTATTTTTGATGGCTACTCGGACGTCAGCGATGTTGAATGTGATGGTGTAAACGCTGAGGATGAGCTGCGCACTGTAGTATCAATGCTGGATGATGCATAGTTTAATTTTTGTTAGAAGAAAAAGGTGTCTGTGAATCCGTCAACATGCAAAGTTTGATTGGAATCGGTCCAGTGGCGATGAATGTGTTAGCAAATTTACAAATGAACACTTCTGTCATATATGTTTAAAATACAGATAAATAACTTGTTTTTCACTTTCTCATACTCCACAAAATGTACTTTATATTGTATTTTATATCATAGTATACTCCTGTAGCATGATTAACATGAGTTGTTTTCATTAAATATGTATATTGGTATACAACTGTGTTCAGCAACTGCAAAAACGTTGAAATCGTGGCGGCCATATCGGATGGCTGGTTACCATGACGACGAAATGTAAAATGATATGGCTTATTTCACTTGCTGATTTCAGAATATATATAATATTCCTGTTCACAAAATGCATTTTTGTTGCTGAAATCTTCACTTGAAGTGATGCAGTCGATTTTCTTGCATATTCACTGGGAATGCAGTATTCCGTACTGAAATGGTTAAGCACTAAGATACATTTTGCTGTCTAGCAGACAAGTGGGGAACCTGCCAGAAGACCACTCAAATTTGTATGTGCAAAAATGTATATGTGAATTATTCAGAAAAATTCAACATGCCAGAATACATGCTGCCATGATATGTTACTAATACTTCTAACAGTCTACAACTTGTTATCAATATTTCATGATGTCATGGAACATGCAGGTCTGATAGACAGAGCTAGACAAGAGCTAGTTAATTGATATAGTTATATATATAAATATATATATATATATATATTTATATCTCTGCGTCCGTCTTGCATACATTTGTCTTGAATAACTACATCATTACCATTAATTTTGACAATTTGATTTCTTTGATTTGTGAGCAGCCTGCCGATGTAATCATATGATGTAGCCATGTGGTCAGTGTCATGTGACTATGGCATGATGACTGAATGCTTAGTACCGTATCAATTGCTGGCAACAGATGTACAAATACACATATTTCTCATGCAAGGAATTTTATTTTTATCCCTTTGAACATAACTATCCGAAAAAAAATTGTAATCCTAATAATAAAATTGGTGTGGCCTAGTTGGTGCAAAAAGGTAATGTCTTATTGCTATTTGCGCACAAAATAGGAACATGACGGATGCAAAACAACATCATTACTAAATGCAGCATGCAGTATTGAAAACGTTCTAGAAATAATCCTTTCCCATTCTTGTCATGATTATTATGTGCATATTTCTGAATATGTTTTATTTTGTCTGGTGTCCAAAAAGCTAATGTAGGGCAATGTCCAGGGAACTGTGTATGAGCAGGAGCTGCCTGGTGTGACACTTCAGCTACTGGTCTAGATGTTGGAAAAAAGTAGGGTGTGTCAAACAAATGTTCAAACCGTGTGGAAAAGACTGTACAGATGTGCTCAAGTTTCCACATGCAGCAACTACATGCTGTGTAGGACACAACAACAAAAGTTATGCGTGTCTAAAGACAGTAAGGCTTAACCATGTTTTTACCATTCTTTTTTCATCCAAGGTGACAATACATATCTTCATCACATAGCTAGGCTGTTGCAGATTTCAGTCTAGACTTATCTGTAGAATTTTATGGCATTGTTTGAGATACCACCAGGATTTCATACTTCTAATCTAAGTTCTGTCAAAATCTTTGGATTTTGGCAATATTCTATATTTCTAAACTTTGTTGGCAACATTATACTGTGTCAAGGTTCAATCTAGGATGCGCCTTTGCGCCATTGTCACAATGTTTTAAAGATTGGCACAACTGAATCGCATAAATGCCCCCGAAGGCGTTTTGGTGCACCAAGATAAGCAATCCTACATAAATTTACAAGAAAAATCCCTTCACTTTTTCAAAACGTGTCTCGACAGCAAATGAAATGCCGTTGGACCACTCCGCGTACGTGCCACCACTAACTGCTGATTCCATGTTAGTCCACCAGGTGCGCACTTATCCAAGGCTCCGCTATCACCCAGCGGAAGCCAACGCTGGCAAACTGAATAGATATGCCAAAAAAGTTGTCTTTGTGCCAGCTTAAGCTATCAACATATGCTGTTGCAAGTGATTAAATGTCAACATTCATGAGGAAATTAAATACTAAGAAGCGATAATAGGATGTTTAGAAAATAATAGGGATGTCTAAAAGCATTGCCACTATTTTGGATTACATAGAAAATCATTCGATTTGCATTCGGCTTTCATTTTCAACTTGCGCCCACGTAACTACGCATGGATGATATCTGTATTTTAGAAATAGTATTAATCCTTTAATTCTTGCAACATTATGAAAAATGGCAGGGGAATGAACTGTTGTCTCATTCCCAATATCGTAAATATTGTCTGTACCGCTTCCTAAAACATCTTATTTGTTTTAGTTCTGAAGGATAATAATATGGTATCACTTCTTTCTATTGGAATCAGAAACAATTTGAAATAATATATATCTAGGCTAGATCTGATGTTGTAAACTGTTTAGCCATCGTGGCTAAAGCCCCCTAATTTTGTTCAGCCAAATACAAATTGCTTTAGCCAAATTTGTTACAAGACAACAACAAATGCTCATGTATTCTGCATGCTTTTAAAAAAAATGCTGGTGGCCAAATTGGCTCAAATGAGTAAATTTTTTTTAGCCAAATCCGATGCCATGTGGTCTATGGCCCAAATGCTCCTAGGTAACACTAGCCTAGTATATATATATATATATATATATATATATATATATATATATATATATATATATATATACAGATGTGTGTGTGTGTACGTATGTACTTACGTACGTACATGTTTAAGACAACTTTATTTAAATTTTTATTTAGAGTTATGTTACATCGTTTGGCATTTAATTTAACCACTCATATCATCATGCTTATTTTTATTTCATTAGAACTATGTTATGTTGTTTGGCATTGAATTTAACCACTCATGTAATCCAGTTGTATCCATCAAATGTGTTGTTCTGTATCATGTATGTTGAGTTCTGATGAACCTATCTGCACTACTGACCACCCATGTGACTCTAGTTGAGTGTTGTGTGCTTGTTGTTGCAGTGTGCCAGAGCTTGGACATCCGCAACCATGTACAAGCCTTCGACAGCCTCACTAACTGCACCGTGATTGAGGGCTACCTCCGCATCCTGCTCATAGACTATGCTGAAGCCTCGGACTATGAGGACCTCACTTTCCCCGACCTGCGTGAGATCACCGAGTTCTTGCTCCTCTACCGTGTCTATGGCCTCCGAACGCTCAGTCATATCTTCCCGAATCTGTCTGTGATTCGGGGCCAGCAGCTCTTCTACAACTATGGCCTTGTTGTGTTTGAGATGCCCCACTTTGAAGAGCTTGGTTTGCACAGTCTGACACGCATTGTGCGCGGCGCGGTCCGTCTAGAGAAGAACCCAGACCTGTGTTATGTCGACACGATCAACTGGATGAAAATCACAAGTGTGAACAATGAGGACAACTTCATCATGCAGAACAAGGACGTAGAGGAGTGTGTCAATGTGTGTCCACGGTCCTCCAGCAATGGTGGACACTGCCCTGTCATGGAGGTGCCCATGGCGAACGGCGTGAAACTTTCACAGCCTCTTTGTTGGAACGCACAGCACTGCCAGAAAGGTGAGTTTCTTGTTCGCTATGACTGAATGGAAGTGTTTGAACAGGCTTGTTTAGAGATGTTGAAAAAAAGATAATTTTGCAGATAATCTCATAATAGTGATTTTTTAATGTAATACTATCAGTTTTATTTTGTTGATTACAAATATCTTCTACTTTTGATTAAAATACATTTAATACCCAGTGTCTGGAAGATGCAGCAAATAAGAAAAATAAGAATGCACTAATCCTTATGTTTCCATAGTTGTTATTTGAGGTTATTGTGTGCAATTTCACCATGACAAATATACACTTGCCATTGGGTTTTACGTATAATGCACTTCAAGGAATTTGACTTATGTCCAATAACAGACACAACAAATTTGTATCTGTTTCAGTTGTTGATCACAAATGATGTTATTACTATGTACATGTTATAACACTGGTGAGATGTGTACGCGCACCTGTGTATAGCACCTGTGTACAATATGTGCAAACACCTGTGTGTGTAGACCTGTGTACATTACTTACTAACTTAGCTCTCTTAATGCTCAGTGGTACATAAGGCATCAACAAGAGAGCGCCACTGCTGTCGGTCTGCAGCCCATTTGGTGTTCCATGTCAGGCCGCATTCTTTCATCTCCTTCTCCACTGTTCATCTCCATGTTTCTTTTGGGCGACCACGTCTCCTTTTACCATCTGCTGTCTGGCTGCCTTGGGCAGTGCGCCAGGTGACATCCAGCACACGTGTCCAAACCATCTCCATCTTCTCTTCTTTATCTGTGTGGCCAAGGATGTTGCGTCTGTTTTGCGGTGCAGCTCTTCATTAGCGATGGTGTTGAGCCAAAATACTCCTAGGATCTTCCGTAGACACCTGTTTTGGAAGGTCTCAAGCTTGTGTGCTAGCTTGACTATCAGTTTCCAGCACTCGGAGCCGTAGAGAAGTACACTGAGAACATTACTATTGTACAGCCTCAGTTTTGTTTCATATCTCAGTTGCTTGGATTTCCAGATGGGCTTCAGCGTAGCGAAGGTCTGACTTGCCTTTCTGATTCTAGCCATGGCATCTTTTGCAGAGTCTCCATCTGTTGTGATTTTGCATCTCAGGTATGCGAAGTCCTGAACGTCTTCCAAAGCATCACTGTTGTTTAGGTTGTTTATGGTGATGGGGTTATCTGTCTTGTAGTTGATCCTCATCAGTTTGGTTTTTGCTGTACATTATGTGTCCATTATTTGTGTGTAAATCTTTCCGTGTGTATAGGATGTGTACATACACTTGTGTATAGACCTATACTATACTTACTATATACATGTAATAACACTGGTGAGACATGTACACGCACCTGTGTGTAGCACCTGTTTACAGTATGTATGCACACATCTATGTGTAGCACCTGTGTACAAAACGTACACATACATGTATACAGTACATGTGCACACAATGTGCACACAATGGTGTGTAGCACCTGTACAATATGTATACACACCTGTATATAGCACCTGTGTGCAACATGTGTACACACACCTGTGTGTAGCACCTGTGTACAATACATGTACACACACACATGTGTGTAGTACCTGTGTACAATATATATATAGAAATAATCGTTTGTTGTATCGCTTGCCCTGCCAGTCAATAGCCCATCAGACCCTGACGTCAACAACAGTTGTTATGTGATAGATTTATCCACCCACGTCACAATATAGCAACAGTTCACTCTGTAGTTGTCTTGGCAAATAGTGGCATGGCAGCTGGTGTCGTCAAGCAGCACACAGACAGATTGCAGATTTACTGATGTGAAGCATTCCCACAAAATCAGTCACAAGTCAAAATGAGATAGTGGCACCAGCAGAAAACAATGCAATGAGCTTTTGATTTGATGTATGATACACTGTCCTACTTGAAATATTGGCGAAGATATAATACATTGAACTTGGAAAATTCAATATATTAAAACTGAGAAAAACTTATACACGTATGATATAGTAATAATAATAATATTGTTTAGCACAAACATCTTATACACAGGCACTTTCTTATCGGCTACATTCACCATATTTAGAATATAGCAAGATAACACATGCCTCTATGTTTGTGAGGATTGTTAAGGTATGATCTTAAAAAAGTCCCAACAATATAATGTATGACATTGTGAACATGTACCACAGTCTGAATGTCATTCTGATTCACTGGTTTTGTATTTTCCCACACTACTTGTTCTCTGTTTGGAAAGTGAACATTCAAATCTTTGCAAAGATATGCAGAAGACGACCATCGATCAAAGAAGAGTTTACATACATGCACAGTGAAGATGACGGGATGAAATATCAAATATATATGATATATATGTTGCAAGTTCGTCAACGAAGACAACACTTTCACAAGTGGATAAAATTATAACAATTCCAATATTTGATAACACTTTCTATGCATCCCTTGGTATTAATGTCTGAGACAAAATAGTTACTATGTGTTGTTTTAGGGATAAAATTACGTTACATGATTGGCCCTTTTTTTAACAATTTTAAGTGGCCCACATTTTTCCATTGGCCCAATTTTGGAAGGTTAGTGGGAGAGTTGGCCCATTAAAAAATGTTTTAGAAGCATCACTGCATGCATGCAAAAATGCAGATCGGCTCGGACTGCATAATTAGAAGCTGCAACATCTGAATGATTTTGTGGAAATGCCTCATATATTCATAACTCACTGATCCAATGTCTGAAAACAGGATGGCTGCAATTAGCGATAGCTTTGTGTGAGTTGTTATTGTAGTAATAGCAACGATGCAATGTGCCATCAGTCTTGTCAAACTGACACTGTTCACTGTGATATATCTTCAGCACAGAATGCGTACGTGATTGAATCGATCAATCTATGGGCAAATGCCTTCCTCATTTTGTATAAATGTTGTTTAATTGTGATAGTGTATAAACAATGATAAAAATAACGAGATTTGACAGTGTGATTGTCACCATCAATATGATAACAGTGTCAAATGAAGGAGAGAATAAATATAAAATACAATTGACTGAATTTCACTAGGGATTAATGTGAGCACTTTTTTTACATAAACATGCAAATGTAAGCCATTTTGCTATAATAATTATTTAGTTATTTATGTTCTTGTTGAGTTCTTGATCTGTAGCAATATTTTTTTAAGACAGTATTTGAATATAAACCCTTTGATCCTGTAAATGTGTGACATTGAAACTCTTGCATTGTTACCGTGTTGACTAACAGTAAATGACTAAATGTAAATGCTGTACTATGTTGGAAGCGCACAAGATAATCCACAAGATATACATAAAGGAAATGGATTTTAAATTTGTAGAAAAACACTGAAATTCCCATTCATCACCGTTACCAAGTTAAGGAATGTGGACATTATGTCATTGGTATGTTTTGTTGAGAATCACGTGATTGTGTGGCCCCCAGTGGACCATTGTGGGCAGTCATCTTGTGGTTAAGCTGTTTTTGTTTTGCCTATGAAGTTCAGAGTTAACTGATAGATATCTGAATGCCAAACACTGCCAGGCTTTCTTTGGCCACATTCTGTGCAATAACCTGAAAGCCTATATTCAGCATGTTGGTTTCATCTTTCATATCTGTAGCTCCACAAATTTTCAAAGCAGGTCGAATATAAACATTTTTACAGCTAGTGTACACCAACTTGCAGTGCATTATTTTGACAAAAGACTATAGCCACACCTAATGGGGCTATCTAGTTGAGTGATTTCAAACAGAGAAGTCGAGCTGTTCTAAGAACTGTTTACCAGTATCTGAGTGGCTGTTAGCTGCGGCACATTGAAGACTCGGCCAAACACAGACGAAAAGATATGCATTCAGGCAGATTTGACTTGAGATTGCAAATAAAGAAGTACAGGTTTTAGCTGAAACCAGGCAGTGATCCAATAACATGTGATGTGACTATGTTTAAATAGAGATCTTTTGATTGTGCGCTTTGGGCTGTCATCTGTGTACAATCTTGACTTCCCCAAACACTAAATGGATCGTGTAGCAGGATTATTATTGTTACGTGTTCAGATCAACATTTCCTTGTTTAAGACTTCTCCCTTTCTTAGCCATGTGGTTGCTTCTATATTTCTAGCCACTACAAACACCACATTTCTTTGCTTCTAATTTTTTTATCACATAAAGTGAAAAAAAATTACTCTAATCCTTGCTAAGTTTGTTTTTTATTAAGCTTGCAGTTTGTTGCCTGAAAATTAAAATATCTTAGGTGTTATCTGCAAATAAATCATAACATTAAATAATGTAAATACTCCTCTCAAAGTGCTGAAAAAATTCAGTAAATTAAATTACTGTTCGAAATTTTTTTTAGTTAAAAACTGGATAGTATATGTAGCAAAAACACTGTTTGTTCTTTGGGAAATTATGACTGCAGTTATGATTAAGATCCTCCTCAGGATTGTGTCATCATTCAGTTCTAAGACTTGGCAGTTCAATTCTTTAATTCTATGGCTTGATTCCAAAAAGGAACTAAGGCATCTATTATGCAACTGCTCATGATAAGGCACTCACATCTCACAATCAAACACAGCAGTGGTCAAAGAACGACAGCCTTGTGGACAACCAACACGTCTCACAATCAAACACAACAGTGGTCAAATAACTACAGCCTTGTGGACAACTAACATGTCTCACAATCACACACAGCAGTGGTCAAAAGAACTACAGCCTTATGGACAACCAACACGTCTCACAATCACACACTGCAGTGGTCAAAGAACTACAGCCTTGTGGACAACCAACACGTCTCACAATCACACACAGCAGTGGTCAAAAGAACTACAGCCTTATGGACAACCAAAATGTTTCACAGTGAAATACAGCAGTGGTCAAATAACTACAGCCTTGTGGACAACCAACACGTCTCACAATCACACACAGCAGTGGTCAAAAGAACTACAGCCTTATGGACAACCAAAATGTTTCACAGTGAAATACAGCAGTGGTCAAAGAACTACAGCCTTGTGGACAACCAACACGTCTCACAATCACACACAGCAGTGGTCAAAAGAACTACAGCCTTATGGACAACCAACATGTTTCACAATCACACACAGCAGTGGTCAAAGAGCTACAGCCTTGTGGACAACCAACACGTCTCACAATCTCACACAACAGTGGTCAAAAGAACTACAGCCTTGTGGACAACCAACATGTTTCACAATCACACACAGCAGTGGTCAAAGAGCTACAGCCTTGTGGACAACCAACATGTCTCACAATCTCACACAACAGTGGTCAAAGAACTACAGCCTTGTGGACAACCAACATGTCTCACAATCACACACAGCAGTGGTCAAAAGAATTACAGCCTTATGGACAACCAACATGTCTCACAATCACACACAGCAGTGGTCAAAGAACTACAGCCTTGTGGACAACCAACATTTCTCACAATCACACACAGCAGTGGTCAAAAGAACTACAGCCTTATTGGCAACCAACACAACCATCTGTGCAATACTTTGAACACAGCACACAGTGGAGCACAGACTACCAAGGGTATTACTGGCCTTTGCAGTATGGTGTTCAACCTTGTCATCCAACATGGCCCAGATACATGAACTTCTTGACAGTTGCCATGAAAAGTTCCCAATAGTTGCATGAGACATCACTTGGGAACCCTGTGTAGGCTCTGTCAGACGTATAGTGGGGCTGAGCTTCTGGCAGACATTAGAACATCAACGTCCTGTTTATCCTGCAAAGTGAACAACAAATGCAATCAGCAGCTAAACATTCAATAAATAAGACAAAATATCTGTGAATTGAATAAAATTTAATGTCTCAATTGAATCTCCAAAAGTTGAGCAGTTTTCCATTTTCCGCTCAACTAAATGTCTTTGTCACACTGGCTACAGGTGCATAGCCTTGCTTCACTCCATTGCTAACTGGAGAGGCATCAAATGTAGAACTTGTGCTTGCGTGGAAGGACTTAATCAGGGGCACCAGGACACACACCACAGACAGAATCAAAAGCAGTGGTGAGGTCGTTAAATTCAAGATATAGTCACGTTCTCACACCTGCATTGCAGCAAAAACACGCAGCCACACTTCATATGACTTCCATAACCCACAGACAGTTCAGTGACAATACAGTCACAATCGTGTGTGTCTTTCCTCGTACTGGAGTGTGCAGATGCCCAGAATGGGTCATGTCACTTCTGTACTGGAGGAGCTGAAGGGATGCACTTGGAACCAGAATGCTGAAGGGATGGACTGGGGACCAGAATGGGTCATGTCAATTCCATACTGGAAGAACTGAAGGGATGGACATGGTACCAGGATGGGTCATGTCACTTCCATACTGGAGGAACTGAAGGGATGGGCTGAGGACCAGAATGGGTCATGTCACTTCCATACTGGAGGAACTGAAGGGATGGACTGGGGACCAGGATGGGTCATGTCACTTCCATGCTGGAGGAGCTGAAGGGATGGACATGGTACCAGGATGGGTCATGTCACTTCCATACTGGAGGAACTGAAGGGATGGACTGGGGACCAGGATGGGTCATGTCACTTCCATACTGGAAGAACTGAAGGGATGGACATGGTACCAGGATGGGTCATGTCACTTCCATACTGGAGGAACTGAAGGGATGGGCTGAGGACCAGAATAGGTCATGTCACTTCCATGCTGGAAGAACTGAAGGGATGGACATGGGACCAGGATGGGTCATGTCACTTCCATACTGGAGGAACTGAAGGGATGGGCTGAGGACCAGAATGGGTCATGTCACTTCCATACTAGTGGAACTGAAGGGATGGACTGGGGACCAGAATGGGTCATGTCACTTCCATGCTGGAGGAGCTGAAGGGATGGACTGGGGACCAAAGCAACTCTGTTGAAATTAGGCCACGTTTAGCGTTTAGTTTGTATACCATTGATATGACAAAGTTGGTCATATCTGTTCTGTCGCCTTCCTTATCAGCGTACATTGGCTCAGATACGTGTGTTGTTGTTGGTCGGAGATCATTGTATGTGTGTGCATATATATATATATATATATATATATATGTGTGTATATATATATATATATATATATATATATATACATATATAGATATTCTGTATGGTCAGATGTATATTGTTGAGAAATACAAATTACTGTGGGATGCTCAGAAATTAGCAAAAATTTTAATCTGATTTAGATATGAGAGGTAACTAGAGGAAATGTAAATAAGATAGGACAACTACAGGGAAAGTCGGGCATGGTAGCACCGTGAGGATCACATTCAAAGCTACTTCAAAGTCTAGGCAATTCTCTCCACTCCGTGTTGACACTTTCTATTATATGACATAAGATGTTGTACCAGATCCATTATATATGGTTCACCATTTCCTGTTTGTTGACCCATCGTCACAGTGTATTATTCTTATGCTGTCGTCTATGTACATGTTGATCCAGATGCAGGATTCTATGGATACAAGGTGTTCCATGTATACAGTGCTCTGGATCAGTTCTGCTCCATGTAATCAGATGGACTTCTAAAATCGGTTGCCAACTGATAAGACTTATCGGCAGTGTTTGACTGACTACTGTTGAGGTGTGCCACTATCAGTGTCACCATGAGACAGGCATATCAACATTGCACACGTAATAGGTAACACATCAGGGCCATAGTACAATGCTTCTTCATTGAAATATTAAAACTTTTAATATAAATTTACAACAGACATACACTCGCACAGATGCATACATGCACGTACACACGCATACACACACACACGTGCACACGCGTGCACACACACACACTCCTGCCCCAGCCATTGCTGTTTTGTGGCTACCTGCACTAGGACACACTGAATGTTAACTACTGCTATGTGGAGAAAACTCACGATGGCATCAACATCAACATCTTAAATCAACAAAACTATTTCATTCATTCACCCCATGACAAACTAAGGTCTTTCAGGTGGTTCACAGCACAATGTCTGGCACGAGCAGGTAGCAAATATATGTTTCTTCTTAAAAATCTGAAGGACCCATGATTTCATTGATTATTGTTAGCCCTTTTGCAGCCATGTATGTGTATGTATATATATGTATATATATATATATATATATATATATATATATATATATATATATATATATATATATATATATATATATATATATATATATATATATATATATATATATATATATATATATGGCAGCCATTCTAGATTCTGGAAAGTTCTTAGAAGTGGTTGTTTTTGTATTCTGCAGAGCGATCAGTGGCAGTCGTTCTAGGATTCTTAAAGTGACCAGTGGTGGTCGTTCTAGGATTTGTAAAGTGTCCAGTGGCAGTCGTTCTAGGATTCCGTAGAATAACTAGTGGCGGCCATTCTTGGGTTCTGTAGAGTGATCAGTGGCAGTCGTTTTAGCATGCCATACAGTGATCAGTGGTGGTCATTCTAGGATTCTGTAGAGTGACCAGTGGCAGTTGTTCTAGGATTCCGTAGAGTGATCAGCGGTGGTCGTTCTAGGATTCTGCAGATTGTGTAGTCTTAGAAAATGGATATATGTAGGATTCCAGATAGAATGTGTATCATGTCGAGTGTGTATTGAATGATGACATTGTATACGTTGCAGTGTGCCCCGTGGAGTGTCGGTCAAGACCGTGCTACACCATTGGCTCTGAGGTCCACTGCTGTCATGCCCAGTGCCTCGGTGGCTGTCGGGGTCCTGATGTCACCGACTGCGACGCCTGTGTCAGCGTCTTCTACACAGGACGTTGTCTGAGGAACTGTCCACGTGGGACATACGAGGTAACACTTAGACACAATACTCTACCTAACACTTGTGTATTATACCAGGCCAAGTATTGCTCATCACCAGGTGGCAACATCACACTAATATTGCTCTCCACTAGGTGGCGACACCACACCCAATATTGTTCACCATGAGATGACAAAACCACACCCAATGGTGCTATCCACCAGGTGGCGACGATGTGCCCAATATTGCTCTACCAGGGGGCATCACATGTATGTTGTGTTGATGTGTGCCAGCAAGTGGTGAATGTTTGCCTTCCCATATCTGCCAAGTTGTTACTTGGATGCAAGAACCCATAACAGACACTGTGTGTATGTTGCAGTTGATGGGGCGACGTTGCATCCTTGAAGAAGAATGTCGCAACATGACACAAGGTTATCCAGTGGTTCAGAACAACTGGAAACTGCTCAACAATAAGTGTGTCCTTGGCTGCCCAAGTGGCTACATTCCCAGCAAAGCCGACAAACACAAGTGTGATAAATGTGCTGGAAAGTGTCCAAAAAGTAGGTGGTTGTAAAATACACATCCATGTTTGAAAAATTATATTATGATGGACAGTTTGTTACAGACATTGCTATTCAGTTAAATATTGCAGAATCGATTTCTGTGAGATACTGTGCAACCAATATTAATTGTGCTTAGACCGGATATTGTAAAATTGTTTTTTGTTATTATGAATTTTGCAGTTGATCGCATTTCTTTTCAAATGTGCATAAACTTTTTTGCAATCAGTTGTTATTTCCTGTGAGATATTGCTGCATGTGACGTGCGACTGTCTATGTATTGGTGAAGTAACCTGCGATGGATTGCATTGCAGTCTGTGATGGCATGGTCATTGACAATGTAGCCGCAGCCCAGAAGTTGAAGGGATGCGTTGTCATCAATGGCATCCTCGAAATACAGATTCGAGGCGGAAGTGAGTGCTTAGTGTCTCATTCATCAGTAGCTGTCACATGACATGGTTCTCTGTGAGGCAACACTCCCCAACAGATATATTGATTAAATTGTCCCCCAATGACTCGAAGCATTCACCAAAACTGGCATGGTGCACTTAGATGTGACTAATGTTTAGATACTAATTAAAAATTCTGCTAAGATCTTCCTTGTCCTGTAGCCATTGTAATTGGTTCATGTTAATCAAAATAACTCATGGGATCATCAGTGACACTCATATTTATATGTATGTCATTTGTTTGTTTGTTTGTTTTTCAAAATGATATAAGATGATATGTTGTGGGTATTTTTCATATTTAAAAAAAAAAATTAACATCATGATTTTGGGGGATGGCAATAGAGTTTTATTAATCTGGAGTATTATTTAGTATTTCAACTAGAATTTGTGAAGAGATGGTTGGTTTATCTTAAAAACTTTTGCTGAAACTTCTCAATTCAAAACAAGCAAAGAATTGCCACCCCAGCTACCTTAAGTGCTTTTAATAATGTATTTATATTTGTAAATACTTTAATATATTATTTGCTTAAGTGTGTGCACATATTTAGGTAATGTTTTAATGTAATTAAATACTTTAATTTATGTAGTTATGTGTTGAAATATGTTAACACATTTCTGTTTATCAATGTTTCAATGTATATCTATATTGAAATACAGTTCTTGAGTTGTTGAGACATATTTCTAACCAATTCACAGTGAGACCATCTGCATTGATATGTGTAATTGCCATTGCATCCTGTCTTTTATTCAGTATCATGTCATCCTTCTTTACCCTGCTATACTGTAGTAATAATTTTTTTCTCACAAATCACACTAACTATTATAAATTGGAAAGAACATGAAATGCACACAGTGAAAATACAGATGAATAATGCTGAGCCTAAAATATAATATTTTTAAGCGAGTGTATACAATGTTTAAATGCATCAAAAAATAATCTGGTCTTTTCAGAAACTCTGTTGGGGTATTTCATGTAAGTAATAGTGTTGCCCTGTCACCATTAAAATGGCGTAATGGGTGTTTACGCCGCCATCGATATATAAATCATCAGCCCAGTGTCACTATTTTGAGAATGCGGTTGCGCCTGGTGTAGGCAGCTTATTTTGTGCTATTTCTTTTGACTGTTTATTTTGGTAAACATGGTTCTTTGACAAGATCACTTCCAAGCTGTACTATACATAGAAAATACATCATGCCCCTGACTCCGTCTACTCTTAATATAGCTGCCACATCACTCGACTGATCTAATAGTAAGTAAGTAAACAGCACCATTATTGAAAGAAACATTGAGCTCTTTGATTTTCTTAAAACAAATGTCTTTTTTCTTACATGGTATTTGTACATGTTTGTAGTTTCAATTTCAACCCACACCCAGTATTATGTGAATGAAAACGGGTTTGTCTTGTGCTACATGTAACACTTAAAAACAACTAACAGTTACAAATCTTTATTTTACAGATATCTTAGAATGTCGTCTACCAAGTCCACAATACCTCTAAAGAGTATAACCCTCCAGACAGTGGTTCTCTCTTTCTATCCTTCGTAAAAACAACAACTTGTAAAATACTGATTTAAATATCCACAGCATGTATGGTGTTTGAAGAAAAGTTACATTTGACATTTCACAATTCATAATTGCAAATAAAAACAGGTCACCCAAAAGTCATGGTAAATGGAGTATAAACAATTCAACACCCTGGTCACCTTTCCCTTCCCGATTCACTCTTCCTAGCCCCATTCCTCTGCCCCAAGGCACTTTTGTTTCAGCCGGAGTCATGCCTAGCCAGGAGGTGTGTGTCCATGGTGTAATGTCATGCCTGCTTGCCCCACCTCTCCCACCCTGCCTAATTCCCCTGCCTTTGTAGGTCATGTTGGGCGGGAACTGGAGGAGAACCTGGGCACGATAGAGGAGGTTACCAATTACGTGAAGATCGTGCGATCATACGCGATCGTCTCGCTGCGCTTTCTCATGAATTTACGTGTTATCCACGGCAAGCAACTATATAACGATAGGTGGGTGTGCATGCACTGCAGTGGCGCCACGTGGTGAAAGCTCCACTCGGCAATGTCTCAACTGATGCTTGCATGCACATAGCTAATTAGTGTCGTTGACTTTGGTTGCGGTGACATGTACCATATTGCATGTTGTGGCACATCTATAGCTCATTCAGAGATTGTCTCGTGATACTTGGCTGTTTCACTTTCCCAGACATACCTTTAATAAAAAAAACCAGTGAACTTCTTGAGATGATTCTTGGACAATCGCTGAAAAAAGACAGTATTAAGTTTCTAATATGTAATATTTTTCTGGTCACTCCAGAATTTATATTCAAGTTTTTACTTAAATTTAATTGCATTGCCAATGCTTGTTCCTTATGAATGACAGCATTCCAACCCATCTTAGCCAGTCTCAGTTGTAGACAGTCTCTATGCAACTGTAGTTTCTCTGCATGTCTCTAACATCACTTGAGCAGACTGATCCAGAAACATTCTTCACTACCCCTGAATATTCCAAGATCCTGGCTAATGAAACATGTAAAACCTGATGGTTCGCTCTGAGTGGCCCCAACAGGCCACTTCTTCCCCCAGAGTACCTTCAACATGTTATTATTGTACCCCCCCCACCCGGTACCAAACATAGTTGTTTATAAAGCAGATGAAATGGGAAATAGTAGAAGGCTGATTTTTATCACAGTTTTGTTTTGGGAAAAGCTCTAAGTTACAGATCATTCTTTAAAATCTGTTAAAATGAAATAATGTTTGTATATGTCCATGGGTGATATTGGAAGGGTTTCTGGAACAGTCTCTATATGTCTCTGCATGGGGTTATCTGCATTCTTGTGCCACGGCACTTGGTGAAGTCATGGCAACAGTGAGTGGTGCCCCCTGGTGACACCGGATTGTGTTCTAGGCCATGTGGGTGTGGAGTTGGAGGTGAACCTGGAGGATCTGGTAGAGGTCACTGGGTACGTGCGGGTGCTGCAGTCCAACGCACTTACTGATCTCAACTTTCTTGCTCACGTAAACCTCATACGTGGAAAACAACTTTACTTGAATAGGTGGGTTGTCTCCCCCATGCCCACCCCCACTCCCCACCCTGGGTGTTGGCAACATGTAGGGGCAGTAGAGGTTGAATCTGGGGTTGTCAAATTAAATACCACCCAAATTAAAAAGCTTATCCCCCCCAGCCAACTTGCTGTACATTCTGCCGTGAATGTCTGACATGACCACCTGTGCCCTACACACTTATTTGAAGGTCGTCAGATTAGAACACAGGATGTTTATGGATTAGAGAGACCATGCAGTATGTAAATTAACATGAACAGCTTGATCCAGGGAAGACTTCTATCAATGTCAGATGTTATGCATTCTTAGTGATGAGTATTTCTGCATTTTAGACTGTGAGGTGAACATGTGTAATTTCCTGTTTCATGTCACATTATGGCTTAGCATTATTAGAATAATGCTTATTTGAAATCAAGTTTATTGTTAGAATTGTTATTTGTGTAGAATGGGATCCTATTAGTTAGTCCTGTGCAATCAGCAGTTTAACAGCTACAAAAACACCTCCTATTACCCTCGGTGCTACTGGAACCATCTGGCTGCTCCATTGACCCACCTGGCCCCTCCCTGGATCCACTTGATGTCTGTGCCCCCAGCAAATACATGTTCTTTTTTGTGCAGCATCAAAGGTACAGTATCGCTGTGTCATTCACACAGCAGTGTTGATCATGTCTTGCTCATGTACTTGGCTTGTTTGTTTGCTGTGTGTGTTTCTGTAATGCTTGTCATTGCCACTCAATACTACTGTGCAACAATTTTGCATGTATAACATATTACACATATCTCCTGTAGGGCATGTGTCATCAAAGTGTCATATTTTTATTGTAATCTGTGACTTAATAATTGATTTTAAAAATTACACCATTAGTTTATATTTATTGTTATGCATTATTACTAATATTAATTAATTATTGCACTCGTCTATGATAACCTTTAGAGTTAGTTGATGACGTAGCACCAAACTTAAAAGCAATTTAACTTGTCTAAATATGAGAAACTTTGACACTGCCCATTGCAACAACACTTCACTGACTTAGATGTATCTACTAATTTGTGTGTCAGTAAAACCTGCATCAGGTCAGTGATGTCTATTAAGGCTGTCATACACAGCAGACAACATGTGTCACTGTGCTGTAATCTGTCCATTACGATGATCAAATTATAACTTGTCTTTGGCTTGCGATGGGCATTTAGAATTCATGCAGCTACTCAGTCCTCTGCCAGAGTCATACAATGTTTGTGGACTTAAGTTCTTCCTACATGTTTATTCTTTAATGTTTGCAATTTATGAAAATGTGACTGATTGATGAAAGAACTATTAGCCTAGGTATATAATTGCTTCTGTTCATGTTCACGAGATTGGCCAAAATAGCTTTTAATTTTAATAGTTATTCAATCAAGGATATAATTTTAAATGTCTAATACTCTTGAGCCAGGCAAGGGACACATTTTTAAACGGGAGGCAGCAAAACATAAATATACAAGTTAATCAAATTTATATTATGTTTTTTTTCATGCAAACAGCTTTGGGCCCCCAGTTTTGGTGGCGGACCCCTAGATTCTGGAAAGTGGGAGTCAAGCTGGCCCCCACTAATTTTAGGCTAAATTCTAACCTCAATGTTTAAAGGTGCTTGCGAAAAACCAAACCTACCTAGTATCCACTACAACATGCTAGCTCATTTGTGCAACTTTTGTATGTAGCTTTTAGTGAAATCATCAGACAAACTATTAGATTAGTTAATGCTTGTTCAAGCATTTACTGAAGTGAAAATTGAAATGCTGAAAAATCACAATTTTGTTCCTTGGTGAAATTTTTTAACTTTGTTATGTGATCAGCGAGAGGATGGAGGTCTCGCCCATGATCAGCATTGACCCACACAGTGTTTACCATTTTGGATAGCCACTATTTTGATCCTTACCAGTTCTAATGACTATAGTTCATTCTTTCGATGCTTTGAACAAAAATAGGCATTTTTTATTAAATCGACTGTGGATGTTGCATAAACTATTCACAGACTACATATTTGAACACTAATGAACCAGATTTGCAATAGGCTAAACCAGTTGAAGAAGCAGTTTTGATGAATGAAGCCAAGAAACCAGAATTTCAATACATTTAAGGAAGTTTATTGTTGTTTGTTGTACAAGTTTTATATGCTAAACATTCTCATGTGTGCTTCATTTGTTTCTTCCAGTGCCATTAATTACTGTACTTAATGTCATAAAACGTTACTTCAGTTGACAATTAAATAATTTTTTTTAACATCTTGTGCAGCTAGAAAACTGATATGATCTAAAACTAAGCTGAAAATATTTCCATAATTTTAGGAAAGATGCATCAACTGGAAGTATGTATACCTGGTAATATAAATATGAAACTTATATTAACAGTCTTAGCTTTCATTGTTTTGCATAATAATATTTAATATTGATTCAGATGATCCACAACGTGGGAATTAGCACCATGTAAATGCAGTGTTATTATTACAGTGTTCGAAATTAAGGCCTTTTTATTGGTGCCGCCAATTCAAAATGCTTCCCACCAATTCAGCGCAAGTTACCGGCCCCATCCCGCCAATTCATCCCGACAGCCATGACTGTCGTACTGTATTAGTGATGCACATCACAGTATTTACTAATCTGTGCTAATTCAATATAAAATGCAATTGTGCCAAACTACTTCTTCCTTGCCAGTGACAAATTGCTGCAATGGCAAAGGCGAAGTCCGCACATGCAAGGGAAACCCTTGGCATGTCTAACATGGATGCCTATTGGATGATTTACATTTAATGATGTCAGTATCTTGGGGAACACCAGGGATACACCAAAGCAAAGATAGCAGACAAAGTTGCAAGAATCGTAGTCTGACAATGTTTGAAGAATTGACAATGTAATGTGCCAAAACATTCTGATTAATATGATATTTGGCTGTGAACTTGGAGGCTTTGATTTGGAGTGAATTGAGAATGGCATACCATGCCAGACCCAGTGCAGTGGCAATGCCCATGAAACGTTGACATCACACATAATGTTACTCTCAACAATTGTAACCATTTCGCCAATAAGAGCAGTTTATTTTGAGTTTTATGTGATAATTTCTACATGTAACAAAGTTACGGTAACTATTTGGTCTTGTCTATCATTTACCAAGGACACCTAGAACATTGAACAACAAGATTATCGTGTTCACTACAGCACATTTTATCATAGTGATAGCTTTGCTGTGCTTGGCCAAACATAATCGGAGTAATCAACAAACATGCATGTATAAATATTGCTGGGGTATCATTAGCCGAAATGACATTGCCTTGAGTTACATTGCATGGAAGGCCAAACAGAACACTCGCTTGTTGTACCATTGCATGGAAGGCCAAACAGAACACTCGCTTGTTGCACCATTGCATGGAAGGCCAAACAGAACACTCGCTTGTTGTACCATTGCATGGAAGGCCAAACAGAACACTCGCTTGTTGCACCATTGCATGGAAGGCCAAACAGAACACTCGCTTGTTGTACCATTGCATGGAAGGCCAAACAGAACACTCGCTTGTTGTATCATCTCTTTCAGCACATCAATATCTCTCTTTCTTTGAGTATTGCATTCAAAATAATTCTCTATTCAAAATGACAACAAAATTATCATTCACAGTGTAATAACTTATCAGTCTGTGTTATAACTTATCAGTCACAGTGTTATAACTTATCAGTCACAGTGTTATAAGTTTCTTATTTTAATGTAATTTCTGCCTTCTGTGTTTGCTTTCATTACATTTAATTAATATTTTATCATAATGAACATTATTTATTTGTAATTACGGTACTAATATTAAGTAGCAGTCTTTTGTTGATTTATTAACTTTCATTTGTATTTTGTTACTTCTCATAACTTTTATTGATAGTAGTATCTCAAAATATTGTTTAATAGTATTTTCTTTGTTAAAAGTTGATATTATGTTAATGAATATGTGTTGATATAATTTTGCATATATCTTGTGTTTGCCAGGTATGCACTGTTTGTGCTTGACAACCAGAACCTGCAGGAAGTGTGGGACGTCACCAAACACCCGAATCTGACCGTTGAGAATGGCCACGTATTCTTCCACCACAACCGCAAGCTGTGTCTCAACAAGATCGAAGAGTTCATCCATGCAATTGGTCTCGAAAACGTCACAGGAGAGAAGGACGTGTCTCCCACTACCAATGGCGACCAAGTGGCCTGTATGTAACACTGCTATTTCATTCTTCTGTCTTGTTACTACCAATGGTGACCTAGTGGCCTGTATGTAACACTGGTATTTCATTCTTCTGTCTTGTTACTACCAATGGTGACCTAGTGGCCTGTATGTAACACTGCTATTTCATCCTTCTGTCTAGTCGAAGTCTGATGTTTGCATCATGGTCTAAAGCTGATCAGCGTTTTGAGCTGAAGTAAACATATTGTAGACCAGCCAAGCACGGAAAAGTCCTCTAGACATTCTGGATCAGTCAGTCAAACCTGTTGCTGGATGTACACAGCGATTTTGAATACCTTTCAAGTTATTGCAGTTTGTGTGTAGCCGCATTGATGTTTTGTAGATAGAGTGCAAGCGTGCGCCGCATTAATAAAGCATGACAAAGTGTGTGCAGCCCAACGAAAACATTGGCAAAATGCTGTGATTGACAATAACTAAAGGTTTATTCCAAACAAATAACAAGTTTAATAGGTCATAAACAAAGTTATCAGTCGCTTTGTGGACTTTTCAAACCACATCAGCCAGAAGCCTACCATCACCACAGCTGACCAGCCACTGTACAGCATGGGCAATGAACTGGTTTTGGCAAATCTAATGTTTGAGAATGTCATCTTTCTCTTGGGAGGACTCCGCGTCTGCTTCAATTTTCTGACTATTCTCCAACACATGGAATGTGCTGGACTGGATGACTAATGGACAGAAGCAGGTGTGTATGCAGTCAACACCGCAGAGAACATGGTAGATAGCAAAACCTATTACCATGCCGTGAGAGAACACCAACTAATATACGAAGCTCTCTGGCTCATCAAATGGCCAATGTTTGAATCATGGCTGGCAGAAAATGGTCATGAACAAGAGAACTTTGCAATGCAGTGGGTCTGCTGTCAGATGTTCTGAGGAACGAGAATTTTCAAGGCCTCATGGATGAGTTTAGGAGAAGCACTATGGCAATCCAAATGTCAGAATGTGGTTGGCATACATGGAAATGGTGAAGATCCTGCTTGGCTTCATCAGGACTGAGATGTGTGACAATTGGACTTTTCACCTACAAGCCTTCGTTGCAATGCTTACCAACTACAAGCACACAAATTATGCCTGATGAAGACCTGTCTATATCGCAGACATGAAACTCCTTGAGAAGACAGCACCAGAGGTTCATGTAGAGTTCGTTGATGGGAACTCTGATGCGAAGTGAACCAAAGGGCGCTTCAACCAAGTTCAGCTGATCATGCAACTGAGTGGATGAACAGAACAAGCACAATGCAAAATGGCATCATCAACATTACAAATGATCAATCAAGCCAGAGACAAGTTTTTTAGCATAAGCTCAGAATGATCACGAATCTCACAGGACACAAGATCTATCTCTGACACCCGACACAAGATCTATCTCTGATAGCTTGTTGTCCCAGATGAAACGTAATGCTGATGATGCAAAGAAGCATGCCACACAGATTACATAAGATTTTATGTGTTCATACAATTTCCTAACAGCTGAATACCAGAGAAAGCAGTTTGTTGTCACCAAAGTGAAGCAACAATTTATTAAGGAAACTGAGGAAGCATCACTCAAAAAACCTTTGCCTATCTGAGCAAAGCAAAGTAACGTTTCTACCAAACAGAATGTACACAAAACTGTCAAAGCTGACAGAAAGCTATTGCATCGATTGCTCAATGCTGCCACTGCAAATGGTGAAAATGGTGAATGTCCAGAGTCATGAGTTGTCCCTAATCCCGCTTTCGCTGGACAAGCATGGGTATGAGATTAACACAACACTGAAGGCAGAGCTGATCGTTGTCTTGATGGCTGGATTTCACCCATCCTCAGAAGTTCCAGAAACTGACATGAAGACATGTATGCTGATTGATGGTCATAGACTCTTCCAAGCTCTTGGAAAGCCTGTGTGCCAGCCATTTGGAGACTATGCCGATGTGCTCATGCAAAATGTCACATGCCACTTTGAAGAGTATACAACAAGAGTTGATGTGGTATTTGATCGTTGCATTTTGGAGGATTCAGAGCACTGACCCAGTGAAAGTGAGTGGCCAAGAAGCCAATTGCTTGCGAGGTCAGTAAGGCGAGACAATGTCAGGCTTTGAGGAAACCATGAAGAGGCTGACACCAGGCTGATACTCCAGTCATGCAAGGCAGTCAATGGAGGATACAAAAGAAACCATGAAGAGGCTGACACCAGGCTGATACTCAAGTCATGGAAGGCAGTCAGTGGAGGATACAAAAGAAACCATGAAGAGGCTGACACCAGGCTGATACTCCAGTCATGCAAGGCAGTCAGTGGAGGATACAAAAGAAACCATGAAGAGGCTGACACCAGGCTGATACTCCAGTCAAGCAAGGCAGTCAGTGGAGGATACAAAAGAAACCATGAAGAGGCTGACACCAGGCTGGTACTCCAGTCATGCAAGGCAGTCAGTGGAGGGTACAAAAGAAACCATGAAGAGGCTGACACCAGGCTGATACTCCAGTCATGCAAGGCAGTCAGTGGAGGATACAAAAGAAACCATGAAGAGGCTGACACCAGGCTGATACTCAAGTCATGCAAGGCAGTCAGTGGAGGATACAAAAGAAACCATGAAGAGGCTGACACCAGGCTGATACTCAAGTCATGCAAGGCAGTCAGTGGAGGATACAAAAGAACCATGAAGAGGCTGCCACCAGGCTGATACTCCAGTCATGCAAGGCAGTCAGTGGAGGATACAAAAGAACCATGAAGAGGCTGACACCAGGCTGATACTCAAGTCATGGAAGGCAGTCAATGGAGGATACAAAAGAAACCATGAAGAGGCTGACACGAGGCTGATACTCCAGTCATGCAAGGCAGTCAGTGGAGGATACAAAAGAAACCATGAAGAGGCTGACACCAGGCTGATACTCCAGTCAAGCAAGGCAGTCAGTGGAGGATACAAAAGAAACCATGAAGAGGCTGACACCAGGCTGATACTCCAGTCATGCAAGGCAGTCAGTGGAGGATACAAAAGAAACCATGAAGAGGCTGACACCAGGCTGATACTCAAGTCATGCAAGGCAGTCAGTGGAGGATACAAAAGAAACCATGAAGAGGCTGACACCAGGCTGATACTCAAGTCATGCAAGGCAGTCAGTGGAGGATACAAAAGAACCATGAAGAGGCTGCCACCAGGCTGATATTCCAGTCATGCAAGGCAGTCAGTGGAGGATACAAAAGAACCATGAAGAGGCTGACACCAGGCTGATACTCCAGTCATGCAAGGCAGTCAGTGGAGGATATAAAAGAAACTGCTGCTTCTGGATGTGATGTGATGCGATCAACTGCTGCAACCCAGCTGGCCAAAAGACTCATACACAGATACTTAAGACAATCTATTTCCCCTTCAACTGTAACCCAGTTGCCTAGACACATCACACGGATGCATAATTAATGCATAGTGCAACCTCAGAGTGATGGACAAAGTGTTCAACATAATTTTAAATTAAAGAACTATGTTTCATGGAAAACATACTTTTATGTTACAGTATGTCATGTATTTATGTGAAATGTAAAAGTTTACCTGTTAAGTACATGCCTATATGACAATAAAGATAAAGATATTTTTTCCAGATAGATCTAGTGAACATGGTTTAATGTATGCAAAATACCCATTTTTACCTTTGTGACCTTGAAAATGACCTTCAGATTCAAAATCGAGGGTGGCATCCACCCACACCTTTCCCTCTATACTATGAATGATTGATCTAGCATGGATTCCTGTTATTAACAAACAATGCCGTCAAAACTGTTAAATACCATGTTGGCTGTCCCACTAGTAGGTGTTGTCTTTATGAATTACGATTTTCTTTAACCACAACTATCATAATTCATATATATATATATATATATATATATATATATATATATATATATATATATATATATATATATATATATGTACCAACTTGATGAACATTTTCACAAAGGTGTTGTCTTTGATGAAAACTTGTCTATGAAGTTATGTTGAGTTGAAGTGACATGTGCCACCCCATATGGACAGCTATTCCTACCAGCTCAATGGTGCCATCTGGTCTAATCAATAGTACAACCATACCATGGTGTATTGCAGCATTAGAAAGTGCTCTGGTGTTCATAATGTTTCTACCACATGCAGTCTCCCATATGACAGTGACAGGTGATTTGTGATGAATTTTGTTACTCTCCTCTTTATCACTGTAATCTGGGGTGAGGCTGGCACCGGTACCGGTCGTTGATTGTTTTCACCTTCTTCATCACTAGTCCCATTTCACTGCTGTCTCCACCAACCAACACAGTTCAGGTGATATGTCTGTCCCATGCAGGTGACATCAGTACACTCAAGATGGAGGTGATCCATGTTGCGGCAACGTTTGCGTTCATCCGCTGGAGCAACTTCCACACAAATGACCGTCGGGAGCTGCTCAGTTGGGTAGTCAACTACCGAGAGGCGTAAGTCGGTCTTATTCAGTATCACTAGTCCTCTGAAAGTATATAGCAGTTTTAATAATGCTTACGTTTGCACAGGCAGATTTTGTTGACAAACTCATCATTGAAAGTTATTCTTGTGTTTATTTAAATGAAAGTTAAAACCTGCTGTAAGTTATGTGTACTACCTGAGGCAACCTCTAACGTTGACAACCACAAACGCAAGTGTTTGGGTGTGCTAACAAATGGGAATGTTGGTTTTTGTTTTTACCATAACACACACCATGTTGTATGTTCCTCCGTGTTTGGTCACATTAACATGGATTTATAGAAATATGTGTTGATTGCTTGTGATGATTTCATGCAGACAGTTGTTGGTTTGTGTGTTTAGACCGGTGCAGAACGTCACTCTGTTCAATGCAAGAGACGCGTGTGGCAGCGATGTGTAAGTTCTCAGCACACTCAGTGTTACGTGTGTTCACATTAGTCTTTTCTCTATTGGATTTGGCTGCGTAAGTAGAATTGTTACTCACTGTTACTTTGTGTTATATCTAAATCGTGATGGCTTTTAGAGGTGCATGAGTTGAAGCTGTTCTGTGTCTTGACTATGGTATTTCAAAGAGCCAGTTACTGTAAATCCCCCATACTGGTAAGCATCACATTTTGACACTGCATGCATATTTCTGTCCAAACATTTCAGTACAGAAAGTACAGAATTGCGCGTATAAATACTCTTGTCAGCATATTACACAAGGTCCCACTAGATTAATAAAAAAATTATTTAAATGCACTAATTACAAATTAAACATAATTGATGGGATTTACAATATACTGTTGAATTAGAAAGAAATCTTTTTTGTTTTTATCATGTATAATGATCTGCTTTCTATAGCCTGGTTAAGATCACTGCAGTGATTTAGTAGTACACAATTTCCTGTTAGTCTTGAAATGTGTAAAATTAACATTGTGCAGTTATTCATGCTATAGTTGTCTATTTGGCCACTAGGTGGAAGACAGATGATGTTCGTCCAGAGATTGATGAGAATGCTAAGTATGTGGGTACAATCCTCATTCTGAAGCCGTACACACAGTATGCACTGTATGTGCAGACGTACACGATCGCGACAGCCAAAACTGGAGCCATGAGCGCCATTACCTACTTGAAGACAAAGACTGATAGTAAGTCTTGCTTCATGTTCCTGTTGTATCACTATCTTCTAGTGTTATCTCTGTTCCATGGTCATATATTCAACTGCTACTTGTTCAGTTCCACAATACTGGTGGTTAGGTTTGCGTTTTGTTTCAGTTGCATGCTATTATTGACACTAGTGACATGCATATTTCAGTGCCAACTCCTGCGCGAGACATCCGTGTGCTTGCACGCATCCCTGGTGAGCTTCACGTCACCTGGAAGGAACCGAGTAAAATGAACGGCAATGTGACACACTACTATGTCTACTGGCAACCCCAGGTGCTCGACCTAGACAAGTTTGACCAGCGTGACTACTGCCAGGACAGTAAGTGATGATGTCAACTGAAGTTGACACTTGTTGACATGTCAGAGTGGATTAGATTCATCTTGAACCTAATGGTCAGTGACATACCAATGATGGGAATGTACAGCACTGGTGGTTCTCATTTCAGCAATGTGTGATGTCTGAACGGGAGAGTCCCAAGTGTTCACATAAAATCGGAAACTTTTGAATGTACCCTAATTATTGAGTCGGACCAACAAGATGGAGTCTGAGCTTGAACTGCACTGTTCCAGTTCCCCATTGCAGTCTTAACTTGCTTGTTGCACTATGTCATCCAGAGCTGCGTATGCGGGACAGGAAGCAGGAGGTGATGATGAAGGCTGATACACTACCTCCTCCATCCAACAGTGAACAATGCTGTGAATGTCCAAAGTCAAAGAAGGAACAACGTGTTGAAGAGGAGGAAAGACAGTTCCAGATCAAGTTTGAGGATTTCCTCCATAACACTGTCTATATCAAGAGGTATGTAGTGTACCCAAGCTTTGTTCCAGTCAAGTCTCAAGTTTGATGGGTGGCCATGTGTGACTAGTCTAAAGGGTGGCCATGTGTGACTAGACTAAAGGGCAGCCAAGTATGACTAGTCTAATGGGCAGCCATGTGTGATTAGTCTAATGGGCAGCCATGTGTGACTAGTCTGATGGGTGGCCACTTTGACTAGTCTGATGGGCAGCCATGTGTGATTATTCTAATAGTTGGCCATGTGTGACTAGTCTAATGGATGGCCATGTGTGACTCGTCTGATGGCTAGCCATGTGTAACTAGTCTAATGGCCAGCCATGTGTAGCTAGTCTAATGGCCAGCCATGTGTGAATAGTCTAATGGCTAGCCATGTGTGACTAGTCTAATTACCAGCCATGTGTGACTAATCTAATGGCCAGCCATGTGTAGCTAGTCTAACGGCCAGCCATGTGTGACTAGTCTGATGGGCATTCAACATTGGCTTTCCCATTGGATAGCCATGTATGAATGTCCTGATGGGCAATGGTTATTTCTTTGTTATTTGACTTAGGCAGCACATCACACCAGATGTTGTACTGCTGTACTGCTGAGGCTGTGCTGCTGTTGCACATTTATGTTGTTAATCTGATGATTGAACATTCTTATAGATGCTTTGCGCCAAATTTTTTTCACCAAATATGCATGTTTTCGTTAACATTTCTGTTTACTTTTTAATACTTTTTCTTTTATCACTAAGTTTTTCATCTATTGTATCTCTGTTGTCTGCAGTAATCCTCCACTTGAATGTATTTCCATGAAATTACTTGACAAAATAAATTCAACCTTTACCATTTTATTTATGTTAAACCTTGCTTTAAAAATGGTTATTTTGGTCTGATCCATGTAACAGTTTTCATTTTTAATATTGCATTGCAATTTGTATTACTCGGAAGTCAAATAAACCTTGACTCTTTTGGACATTTCACATCAGACAGGAACTCCATTTTGCAACCTACATATGTTGAAGACGATTGTTATATCAAGAGGAGGATTATTGTGTATTTATTTCTGAGACAAAGCTAGCATCTAACATATTAGCATTTTGCCTAAAAATTCCTTGTTTTCTTAGTAATGTTGTTAGTAGTTCACATTCTGTCATCTATGACACAGTCGCATTTATTTTATGCAATAGATTTTCTCTATATTTATCAGTTTTATGTGGCAATGTTTCTCCCTGGGGAGTGTCAGAAATAAACATGAATTAGAAAAATTCAAAATAGACAAATTAAGCTGGGATAATATTGTGCTGTATATGCCATGCAAAAATACACATTGTGAATTATGGTTGGCCTTCGATGAATGTTGATAAATGTTACTAAAACTGGGTGCTGTGGCGCACTTACATGACGAACATTGACAAGTGATTCATTTGATTGAATTCTTATATCTGGTTCTTCTACATAAGGTTGCTCTGTGGAGAGCTTTGTTTATGGCTGATAACAATGTCTTTCTCTGCTGGTAACTGTCTTGCTTCAATCTTGTGGTTAACTGTGCATTGTGTGACTGTTCCTTGAATTTCTATGTAGTCACTTGCTGCATTTATTAATGTGTTTGCTTATTATCCAAGAACCTGACTGGTATACAACTTTGTTCTCATGAGGAGCAAAATATAAACTGCATACTTCAGAAAACATCTATTACCGTACATCTGATTACATTTGTCAACACACACGCATTGACTGTTTATTTATAAACATATATTACATCGTATTGCATTTGTACACACGCACACGCACACGCTCACGCTCACACGAGTACACACACACACACACACACACACACACACACACACACACACACACACACACACACACACACACACACACACACACACACACACACACACACACACACACACACACTCACTCACTCACTCACTCACTCACTCACTCACACGTTTTAGTGTGGTCTTGGTTAGTATTTCTAAATATTACAATATCATTTGTCAGAATAACAAGATATTTTATTAGTTTTATTATAATTGCCATAAACAATAAATTCAAGTGTAATCCATAGAGATAGTAAACTAAAGTCTGTGTTTTGAGGCATTCTGACCAACCCAACCTATGTACAATATGTTTTATTACATTGTTTACAAAATATACAAAAGGGTATTATTTGTAATAATTATTTTGCGTGGTAGTTTCTCATTTTATAAATAATTTGTATTTATAGTTAATAAAATATGGGCAATAAATCAGACCACTGGAAAGTTCAAATGAAAAACACTATCATTGGGTAATAAAAAGTAGACAACATCAATATTAAAATAGAATATTGTTATTTTTTTATTTGGAGGATGTTACTTTTTGAGTGTTCACATTAATAATAAATAAAATATGAATTATAAAATAATGCAGAGGCACACAATTTAATAAAGTTAAAAGAAAATTACTGAAATAAAGCTTGGTTTGCTCTTTGTTGCAAGAAGTCGGTGTGCAGTGTTCTTCCTTACACAGTTTAGTTTGTGTCTGTAATGCGGCATGTTTGTGAGCATCTGACTAAGCTCTGTTGTGTTTGGTCCACCTTCGTAGTGCATGTCTGTCTCTTGCCTATTGCCTACACAGTCTCGCCATTTTCTTTCTAGGGATGAGTATACTCAAGTCATGTCCATCCTGAGTCAGAACGTCAACGGATCGGAGGGGTAATTTGTGGTGCCCCTGTGTGGCAATGTTTTATAATTTCAAGAGATGCCAACTCTTGTGGAATTTCAAGTTATGTTTTCTTTCCTTGTTATTTTAGTTTGTGTCTGTTTACTATTTCTCTATCGATATGCAGACCAAATTTCTGCTGGCCACATGGTTCATATGGCGTTTAATAAATCGCAAATTAAATATATGGCAAAAGATGCATTTTTACATCACTGCCAGCTTTGTATTAATAGCCTAAAGAGTGTGCATCATGAAGCACTGTGATTGTCTTACGTTGTGGAACACTTGGTAAATTGGTGTAATTCCGCTGGAGTAACTGTGTGGTGTCTATGGGCCACGCTGCAGACGTCAGATTCACAGTCTGCATGTCGAGATAATTGTAGTGTATAGAAAAGTGAATGTTTCATTTACACTAGAGTTGGCCTCTCTTTGCATCGGACTAGCATAGCATACTCTCACCATATAGCCTCACAGGAAACCACTGCACCGACTCGGCACCCCGCCTGCATCCACAGCTCTAGTGTAGACACCAGACCCAATGTCCCACTGCTGGCTTGCTCGTGTCACTTCCTCCCCTCCCCACTTACATACTGGCTACCAACATCCATCTACACCCACATGCATATTTGGGAATTATATGAGATTCACAGTGCCTTTTATGCTTTTCCTCACAAATGTGGTGCCTGGTTTCGGCTGCTGGTGTCACCCCAGACATCTACGTAGTTACCCCAGACATGTCCCTTGTCACCCCAGACATTCTCATTGTCACCCCAGACATGTTCCTTATAATGTCTCATGCTTGGTTTTCTGCTTCACACAGGGACCCATATAGATGATCACATTTGTATTATGCATGTATGCACAAACGCATAAGGTGTTTTATAGTAATAGGGTAGGGAGGCCTTTTGTGCATGTAAACACAGTGTAAATATGCATGTTCTCTTGTCAACATGGCTTTGAAGTATATGGGTGACCACTGGTAGTTCATTTAAAGTGGTTCAAGTAAGTACACTAGCAGACAACTAATTGTATCTCACGATTGCAGTTGATAGTGCAGTGGCAGTGCATGCATACAGCCACCATACTGGCACCATGTAGGTACCATACCGACACCATGTAGGTACCATACCGACACCATGTAGGCACCATACTGGCACCTTGTAGGCACAATGTAGGTACCATACTGGCACCATGTAGGTACCATACTGGCACCATGTGGCCACTACGTAGATTGGGATGATAAAAACAAACTCGGGGAATTGGCCCGTCATGCACAGTTCCCAGGGTCCCACAGTCTCCCCCTGTCATTGGGGAAAACACAAACCTTTCTCTGTAATACACCTTCATACATATATTTAGAATAATTATTCTGCATTGGAAATTATATTTACCGAACCAATAAACAGACATTGATGTGTAGAAAGTAGATAGAACTTGGATAGTATCACATGACCAATTAAAACAAGCAAAGATGCAAGATACAATATTTCAATTGACTAAAACGTGGCAAGATAATGAAGAGGCAATATGACACTACCATCATAACTTGTTACCTAAAAAGATATTACTTTCACAGATATAAGTGAACAATGTTGCAGTTTTCATTTGTAATCTAAAGACTGCCTGCAAAGCCAACCCAGCCACACCAGATGCATTGTGGTGGTAGAAGTGGTGCAGTGTGCCCTAATAACAATGTTTAACATACCTTGTGCTTAACAGTGTCATGCATAACAATGTCTTAACATTGCAACAGTTAACACCGTCATGCCACAACTGAACACTTAACTGAACTCGGTAACATAGTACTTATCATATTGTACCATTCCAGCATGATCTCTTTCAGTTCTTTCAGTTGTAGTCCTTGTAGTTATGGTACTTGTGGTAGTTGCCATACTTACCAAGTGGTACTCATGGTCTTTGTGTAGCATGCATTTTTGGAAAATGTCTGAGAAAAGTATTCTTTCTAACTTGACCCTTTCTAAATTATTGACCCTTTCTTAATTATTAATAATGGATCCTTTTGAAAATGTTGGGTTTGTTTACTTAATAAATAATGATACAGCATTAATATATATATATATAATGTCATTGATTAAATAATGTACACCAGGTTGATTATCTATGTTAAACCGTACCAGGTCAGTGCGATAAATCACATTGTTAAGTGATGTCAAGTATGTAACTTTTGCATGTATATATTTTATGTGCAATGCCTTTATACAGCACATATTTTAGTTGCAACATATTTGACCTACTCTTTACAGCTGAGATACTGGCGTAGTGTTAGCTCATTATTTCAGAGTGGTCAATCGCTTTGTGTATATTTGGCTATTTCAGGACATACCAAGCAATTTGCTAGTTTCAGTAGCAGCTTGTGCCTGTGGTCAGTGTGTTGTTGTTCTTTCAGACCTGTGCCCAAGTCCAATAAGCGCCCCAGTAAGAGTCACGTGGCCAAGACCAACGGCACTCTGGAGGACCTGAAGCGCCAACTTGGAGGAAAGAAGAAATCTTCCATGGTGTGGGATCTACTGCCCTACAACAACTCCTACACCAACCTGCTGGACGACTACGCCCTCAACACGAACATGACACAAATAAACGAGAGTGAAACCGACGATGACGCAGATGAACACCCACCGTATGAGGTGGCCATCGTCTACGGCAAGACAGAGGTGATTCTGTCCAACCTGCGGCACTTCCAGGAGTACAGCATTGAGGTAGGCATACAGTTCACTTCCAGGAGTACAGCATTGAGGTAGGCATACAGTTCACTTCCAGGAGTACAGCATTGAGGTAGGCATACAGTTCACTTCCAGGAGTACAGCATTGAGGTAGGCATACAGTTCACTTCCAGGAGTACAGCATTGAGGTAAGCATACAGTTCACTTGCAGGAGTACAGCATTGAGGTAGGCATACAGTTCACTTCCAGGAGTACAGCATTGAGGTAAGCATACAGTTCACTTGCAGGAGTACAGCATTGAGGTAGGCATACAGTTCACTTGCAGGAGTACAGCATTGAGGTAGGCATACAGTTCACTTGCAGGAGTACAGCATTGAGGTAGGCATACAGTTCACTTGCAGGAGTACAGCATTGAGGTAAGCATACAGTTCACTTCCAGGAGTACAGCATTGAGGTAGGCATACAGTTCACTTGCAGGAGTACAGCATTGAGGTAGGCATACAGTTCACTTGCAGGAGTACAGCATTGAGGTAGGCATACAGTTCACTTGCAGGAGTACAGCATTGAGGTAGGCATACAGTTCACTTCCAGGAGTACAGCATTGAGGTAAGCATACAGTTCACTTGCAGGAGTACAGCATTGAGGTAGGCATACAGTTCACTTCCAGGAGTACAGCATTGAGGTAGGCATACAGTTCACTTCCAGGAGTACAGCATTGAGGTAAGCATACAGTTCACTTGCAGGAGTACAGCATTGAGGTAGGCATACAGTTCACTTCCAGGAGTACAGCATTGAGGTAGGCATACAGTTCACTTGCAGGAGTACAGCATTGAGGTAAGCATACAGTTAACTTGCAGGAGTACAGCATTGAGGTAGGCATACAGTTCACTTGCAGGAGTACAGCATTGAGGTAGGCATACAGTTCACTTGCAGGAGTACAGCATTGAGGTAGGCATACAGTTCACTTGCAGGAGTACAGCATTGAGGTAGGCATACAGTTCACTTGCAGGAGTACAGCATTGAGGTAGGCATACAGTTCACTTGCAGGAGTACAGCATTGAGTAAGCATACAGTTCACTTCCAGGAGTACAGCATTGAGGTAGGCATACAGTTCACTTCCAGGAGTACAGCATTGAGGTAAGCATACAGTTCACTTGCAGGAGTACAGCATTGAGGTAAGCATACAGTTCACTTGCAGGAGTACAGCATTGAGGTACGCATACAGTTCACTTGCAGGAGTACAGCATTGAGGTAAGCATACAGTTCACTTGCAGGAGTACAGCATTGAGGTAAGCATACAGTTCACTTCCAGGAGTACAGCATTGAGGTAGGCATACAGTTCACTTGCAGGAGTACAGCATTGAGGTAGGCATACAGTTCACTTGCAGGAGTACAGCATTGAGGTAGGCATACAGTTCACTTGCAGGAGTACAGCATTGAGGTAAGCATACAGTTCACTTGCAGGAGTACAGCATTGAGGTAGGCATACAGTTCACTTGCAGGAGTACAGCATTGAGGTAGGCATACAGTTCACTTGCAGGAGTACAGCATTGAGGTAGGCATACAGTTCACTTGCAGGAGTACAGCATTGAGGTAAGCATACAGTTCACTTCCAGGAGTACAGCATTGAGGTAGGCATACAGTTCACTTCCAGGAGTACAGCATTGAGGTAAGCATACATGTGATGCACATAATTATATAGTTGGTCTCGACGCAACAGATTCTGAGATGGTAGCAAACCGATGGCAGTTAATACTTTATTTAACACATTTTATTTTATGCTGTGAATTAATGATCTTTGGTAAAATTAAGGATGGCTCCTGACCATTAAGTCTGCTACTGTTGACTTTGTGGCTGTGCTTGACAGGTGATCGCATGTCACGAGTACCTGGAGGGGATGGATGAGAAGCTGTGCAGTAACCGTGCCGTGACCACCGCCCGCACCATGCCAGACAGTGAGTGGCCCTTCCTCACTCTCTTCTCTTGTGTCGTTTACTGTTTCCCTGGACAGACGCCCATTGCATGGATATATAGGTTTGGGAGATGTCTTGTTAAAAGTAAATATACTTTGCTTTTGAATTTGATGGTCAAGTATATTTGTAACTGTCATGCCGTGTTTGTCTGTGTGATTTGTGTATTCACTGATGCTTGTGAATGTGTCACAGAGACTGTTGACAACATTGACCAGCACAACATCACTGTGGCAAACGACACACTGGAGCATAAAGTGTGGATTCGCTGGCCCAAACCAGCATCACCAAATGGTCTCATTGTCACATACGAGATCGAAGTGACCAAAGTGGATGAGTCTCATGTAAGTATGACAGTTGGTAAACAAGTCATTGTCAGTGTGTCACAGTTTACAGTCATTTATGTTGATTTCAGTGTCATTATTGTGTTGACACCAATGCGTCAACAGAGTGAGTGGCATTGCTAGAATAAGCTGTAACTGGTGCTAAAGTATAATCTCTATCAGGAGGCAATTGTTAACCCTTTGCAACTAGATTTAACAAGATGGCCATCCAACACAAAGGCCCAGATGGCAAGTGGACAAGGAAGCCATTGGCTTATTGAGGGTCCAAAATTTGTTTATCTATGTGTAACCCGCACTCCTGAGATATGTGTCAACCTTGTTTTTAAACATATTCATGCTGCTAGCAGTTACACAGTCTGTAGATAATTTGTTCCATTCATTTATTGTCCTCTGTGAGAACGAGTACTTCCAATCTACACTGATCCTTTACTAATGCAAGTACAGTACTTATAAGAATTTTTTTTCAAAATTGCATTTTCACCCTAAATCCCTGGTTTTTTTTATGACTTTACATGTCCAAAAATATGAGGCTTTATGATTTTGGTCTGCTGTACCTCTGACGTTTGCTGATGTTACTAGAAAGACGCAGTATTCTACCATCAGCCATGTTTACCGGATGTTTACAGTTTGCTGATGTTACTAGAAAGAGGCAGTATTCTACCATCAGCCATGTTTACCAGATGTTTACAATTTGTGATAAAAGCCACTTTTTATTCCAAACCACTGCAATTTGTAACACTTTTAGAGCAAAAGTTCTGATATGTACCAGTAAATCAATTCATAGGATGTTCGTAGTTCACACATACATATAGCTGCTTCCTGCATGTTGCATGTTTTCTATGATTGTTCTGTTTTATGTTGGCTTCATCAGACGTACAGCAGTGTTTCATATTAATTCCCTCGTATGTAATGCTTCATGACGCTGGTGCTGTGTGTATCAACCTGTCAGTGTTGTGTTGCAGTACAAGCCAGCCGTGTACTGCATCACCCACCTGATGTACCGCCGTCTGGGGGGCTACCAGACAGAGGCCCTCAACCCAGGCAACTGGTCATTCCGCATCCGAGCCACCTCCCTCGCAGGAAATGGCTCATGGACCGACATCAGGCACTTCTATGTGCCTCCCCTAGGTATGTACTTCCAAGCTACCATCTCTGTGGACTCTTCAGTACAGGCCACCATCTCTGAGCTCTACAACAACTGTCATATCTGATGCCTTGGCTAGATGAAGTGATACATGAAATGCTGACAACTTATATACTTTGTTCCGCAAGTAAAATGTTGGCAGTCTACTTGCATTCTGTGAAGTAAGAGTGAGTATGAGGGTGAAGTAAGAGCAAGTATGAAGATGAAGTGAGGGTGAAGTATGAGTGAGTATGAGGGTGGTGTAAGAGTGAGGATGAGGGTAAAGTTAGCATGAGGGTGAAGTTAACGTGTCTACTTGTTTTGTGGCCTACAGAGAAACCTGTGGAATGGAACATTCAGCTGATCATTGGCATCACAGTTGGCATGTTTCTCTTCCTGGCCATTTTCATCTCAACTACAGTATTCATCGTCATCAAGCGTGGCAGGTAGGTCTCAGTACTGCTCACAGTCACAAGAAATGCCCCGTAAACGCTACGTATGCATGTAATTCCTTTACATAAATGACTGTAAAATGTAAGTGAGCTGCACTGAACTGACTACTTGTTAATAGTTCTATTCAGCTTGATTTGTTTTGGACTTTCTGGTTTAGGTGTGGAGAAAGTTATTGCTGTCTTTGAAGTAGTGAAGCTGCTGACTTGTAGTGTTTTGTTTGCCTTCAGATTCACCCCGCCGACAGAACGAGTTATATCTTCAAATCCAGATTACTTTTCTGAAGGTAGGTCACTTGTACACAGTCACCAAACTGATGCATTGATGGCACTGTCAGTGACAGGACCATGCCATACCAAAATTACACCGGGAACATTGATGCAGGGGTCATTCCATGTGAAATCAACCAACGGTCAAAAAGTTGATGACGTAGCATTTATTTTAAATAGTTGGGGGCAGCTAACGTGTCAGTTAATTTTTTTCCTTATGATATGCTAGGAAATATTGAACTGAACACCGACACCACAAATAATCACCTGGCACTAATGTCGTATTTCGCCAATACATCCTTTAAAAACATTTCTTTGGGAAACCCCCTGACTTCTTGGAAACGCTGACAATGTTCCCATAGTAACAACTGTGCTTTGAGTCGGCGCACACTTAGAACCAGCATAAATTCGTTCACCATGAACGCGGAACATATCTGGTTACTGTGATTTCAGTACATTGCAGTACGATGCCTACCTACAATAATCAGCAAATATCAGCAGCTAATCTAGGTTAATGGGCCATTGATGCCGTAACCGAACCTGCCAGTGGCTGTGACCTCATGACCCCTCCGGATAACAAGCCAATCAAATGATCTTATACACTGGGCTGGCATAATCCAATCTTGATATACAACAACATGTTACAAATCCAGGTTCAAGGACTTGTGGTGGCAAAATTAAGGGGACTTATCAACATTAGAAATGGCTGTTATGTTTTGTCAACAATATGTAAAACGCCAGTGAAACACATCACATTTCAAGCATGATACTTGTATCGATTGACATTTCTGTTATCACTAACAACCAGGAAATGTTACCTAATTAAATATTTTATAAAAACTACAACACTTGCGATGCAACATTTCACAAATTTTAATTACGATTGGTGAAGGGTTTTTGTCAAAAATACACTGCCACTTTAGGCTGTCATTCAACTTTTGCTAATTTATTCATGGTGGTGTAGCAGACGTATTTTGTTTATGTTAACCAAAATGGGGATTTTCTCAAAACGGTATAATTTGTCATTTTGTAGTGCCAGTTATTTTGACCTGTTTTAAGGGGCCTGTAATGAGAAGTTTACAAGCCAGATATCTCACATTTGCTAAATGTGTGGACATATTAGTACAGATTGTTTTGATGGAAAATTCAACCAGGTGGATGAAAATAGAAAAAACAAATATTTTTTATTTCCAAAAGTTATTTCAGCAGCCTGTATTTTATTGGTGTGTTAGAGTACTATATCCAAATTGCTGTCCTCTATTGTCAGTAATAGTTCCATAGGTATCTACTTACTATATTTTCGGAATGATTCATCATTAAACTTAAATTTTTTTATGTTACAACTTTCAACACCCAACATGAGAATGTGGGACAAGTCCTATGACCATCATTTTTGCATTGTGCGTAGTCCTTTATTAGGTCAACAACATTTATTTTGGATATTTTTGGCTGATTTTTCAGCTTCAATATCAATTAAATGAGGCAGAACACCATCTTGAAATCTTAATAATTATGTTGTTTACCTAATATGAACAGTGCAAAAATTATGATCATGGGACTTGTAATTTTGGGTGCTGCAATTTGTGAAATATATGACAAGTTAAAGTTTAAGACTGAATTATTGTGAAAGTATAATAAGTAGATACCTGCTGAAACAAAAGATTATTGCCAGTAACCCTGACAATAGATGGTAGCATATTGGACATTGTACTGTAACACAACAATTTGGACATTGTACTGTAACACAACAATTTGGACATTGTACTGTAACACAACAATTTGGACATTGTACTGTAACACAACAATTTGGACATTGTACTGTAACACAACAATTTGGACATTGTACTGTAACACAACAATTTGGACATTGTACTGTAACACAACAATTTGGACATTGTACTGTAACACAACAATTTGGACATTGTACTGTAACACAGCAATTTGGACATTGTACTGTAACACAGCAATTTGGACATTGTACTGTAACACAGCAATTTGGACATTGTACTGTAACACAGCAATTTGGACATTGTACTGTAACACAGTAATGAAATACAAGCAGCTGCATGAATTCACTTTTGGAAATGAAAAACATTTTTTTATTTCCGTGCACCCGGTACACCCAGTGCTCTACTTCCTCTCGTTCTCGAATTTTGCATAGATAATCTCTTCCAATATGTCTACATATTCAGCAAATTTCAGTGCTGTAGCTTGTAAACGTGTCAAGTTACGGGTGCTATTTTGTTCACATGTTAGGGCATTACAGGTACAATTTGGAAGTAAATGTTTAGTTTTTTGCAGACATGCTCAAGCTAGTCATTGGTTAAAATTTAAGTAACTTCTGAGAATTCAACTTTTTTATTTCCTGAAAATTGGTTGATTTGACACGGAATGACTCACAGGAGACAGCCAAGCCCTGCCGTCACTCGTACACAGTCATCATGTGTAATGAATTGTGTTAAGTTACAACAGTGTATTTTTGGCTGAGACCTTACAAACATGGCCTTGACACTCGTGGAAGGTGACCAAGAGACCTAGGGGATTTGGCAAGAACCACTGGAAGGTTGCCAAGACACCCAACGGCTTGTCAAGAGACCCCTGGAAGGTGGCCAGGATACCAAGGGGCTTTGGCAAGAAACACCTGGAAGGTGACCGGGACTCCCAGGGGCTTGTCAAGAAAACACTGGAAGGTGACCGGAA